>JAWUZG010000467.1:745000-965458 GCA_036785705.1 Acanthornis magna | reverse complement strand
GCTCCGGGAGGTGGGGGTGCCTACGGCCATACCACCTGAGAACGCCGATCTCGTCTGATCTCAGAAGCTAAGCAGGGTCGGGCCCGGTTAGTACTTGGATGGGAGACCGCCTGGGAATACCGGGTGCTGTAGGCTTCTTTTGCTGGGTAGAGGCCCCTCGGGTGAGGCGCCTTGTTTCTCTTGGGCAGGGGTTCCGAGCGTCACGAGAGCAGCTGCGTCCGCGGGCTGCGAGGCTGGGCAGCCATTGGCGTAGGTGGTAGGGGGGCGGCGTGTCTGTGGGGTGGCCCAGGTAGCCATCTGGAGGGTGCGTGGGGTGTGGACGATGTCGGGGCGCTCTCGAGAGCGCTGCTCCGGGAGGCAGGGGTGCCTACGGCCATACCACCCTGAGAACGCCCGATCTCGTCTGATCTCGGAAGCTAAGCAGGGTCGGGCCGGTTAGTACTTGGATGGGAGACCGCCTGGGAATACCGGGTGCTGTAGGCTTCTTTTGCGGGCTGCAGGCCCCTAGGTGCGAGCGGCCTTGTTTTGCTTGGGCAGCGGTGGCAAGCGTCAGGTGGGCGCCGTCGCCCGTGGACTGCGTGTCTGGGCGGCACGT
Source organism: Acanthornis magna (assembly GCA_036785705.1). Taxonomy (NCBI): domain Eukaryota; kingdom Metazoa; phylum Chordata; class Aves; order Passeriformes; family Acanthizidae; genus Acanthornis; species Acanthornis magna. Next base: position 964,863 of record JAWUZG010000467.1, on the reverse strand, counting down.
GGGTGGGGTCTTGGGGCACTGTGTTTCCACGTGTGGCCCTGGTGCCCGTCTCGAGGGTGCGCGGGCGTGGCGGTTGCCGGGGCGCTCTGAGGCGGGCTGCTCCGGGTGTCGAGGGCTGCCTAGACCCATACCACCCTGAGAGCATCCGATCTCGTGGCATCTCGGATGCTAAGCAGGGTCGGGCCCGCTTAGTGCTTGGACGGCAGACCGCCTGGGAATCCCGGCCGCTGCAATCTGCTTCTGCAGGGTTGCGACCCCTGGGCGCGAGGCGCCTTGTTTTGCTTGGTCGGCGGTGCCGAGCGCCAGGTGGGCGCCGGTGCCCTAAGCTGCGAGTCTGAGCGGCACTTGGGTGGGGTCTTAGGGCACTGTGTTTCAGGTGTGGTTCAGGTGCCTGTCTCGAGGGTGCATGGGGCATGGAGGTATTGGGTGCGCGCTCGAGAGCGCGGCTCCGGGAGGCGGGGGTGCCTACGGCCATACCACCCTGAGAACGCCGATCTCGTCTGATCTCGGAAGCTAAGCAGGGTCGGGCCGGTTAGTACTTGGATGGGAGACCGCCTGGGAATACGGGTGCTGTAGGCTTCTTTTGCTGGGTAGAGGCCCCTCGGGTGAGGCGCCTTGTTTCTCTTGGGCAGGGGTTCCGAGCGTCACGAGAGCAGCTGCGTCCGCGGGCTGCGAGGCTGGGCAGCCGTTGGCGTAGGTGGTAGGGGGGCGGCGTGTCTGTGGGTGGCCCAGGTAGCCATCTGGAGGGTGCGTGGGGTGTGGACGATGTCGGGGCGCTCTCGAGAGCGCTGCTCCGGGAGGCAGGGGTGCCTACGGCCATACCACCCTGAGAACACCCGATCTCATCTGATCTCGGAAGCTAAGCAGGGTCGGGCCCGGTTAGTACTTGGATGGGAGACCGCCTGGGAATACCGGGTGCTGTAGGCTTCTTTTGCAGGCTGCAGGCCCCTAGGTGCGAGCGGCCTTGTTTTGCTTGGGCAGCGGGTGGCAAGCGTCAGGTGGGCGCCGTCGCCCGTGGACTGCGTGTCTGGGCGGCACGTGGGTGGGGTCTTGGGGCACTGTGTTTCCACGTGTGGCCCTGGTGCCCGTCTCGAGGGTGCGCGGGCGTGGCGGTTGCCGGGGCGCTCTGAGGCGGGCTGCTGCTCGGGTGTCGAGGGCTGCCTAGACCCATACCACCCTGAGAGCATCCGATCTCGTGGCATCTCGGATGCTAAGCAGGGTCGGGCCCGCTTAGTGCTTGGACGGCAGACCGCCTGGGAATCCCGGCCGCTGCAATCTGCTTCTGCAGGGTTGGCGACCCCTGGGCGCGAGGCGCCTTGTTTTGCTTGGTCGGCGGTGCCGAGCGCCAGGTGGGCGCCGGTGCCCCTAAGCTGCGAGTCTGAGCGGCACTTGGGTGGGGTCTTAGGGCACTGTGTTTCCAGGTGTTGTTCAGATGCCTGTCTCGAGGGTGCATGGGGCATGGAGGTATTGGGTGCGCGCTCGAGAGCGCGGCTCCGGGAGGCGGGGGTGCCTACGGCCATACCACCCTGAGAACGCCCGATCTCGTCTGATCTCGGAAGCTAAGCAGGGTCGGGCCGGTAGTACTTGGATGGGAGACCGCCTGGGAATACCGGGTGCTGTAGGCTTCTTTTGCTGGGTAGAGGCCCCTCGGGTGAGGCGCCTTGTTTCTCTTGGGCAGGGGTTCCGAGCGTCACGAGAGCAGCTGCGTCCGCGGGCTGCGCGGCTGGGCAGCCGTTGGCGTAGGTGGTAGGGGGGCGGCGTGTCTGTGGGTGGCCCAGGTAGCCATCTGGAGGGTGCGTGGGGTGTGGACGATGTCGGGGCGCTCTCGAGAGCGCTGCTCCGGGAGGCAGGGGTGCCTACGGCCATACCACCCTGAGAACGCCCGATCTCGTCTGATCTCGGAAGCTAAGCAGGGTCGGGCCCGGTTAGTACTTGGATGGGAGACCGCCTGGGAATACCGGGTGCTGTAGGCTTCTTTTGCGGGCTGCAGGCCCCTAGGTGCGAGCGGCCTTGTTTTGCTTGGGCAGCGGTGGCAAGCGTCAGGTGGGCGCCGTCGCCCGTGGACTGCGTGTCTGGGCGGCACGTGGGTGGGGTCTTGGGGCACTGTGTTTCCACGTGTGGCCCTGGTGCCCGTCTCGAGGGTGCGCGGGCGTGGCGGTTGCGGGGCGCTCTGAGGCGGGCTGCTCCGGGTGTCGAGGGCTGCCTAGACCCATACCACCCTGAGAGCATCCGATCTCGTGGCATCTCGGATGCTAAGCAGGGTCGGGCCCGCTTAGTGCTTGGACGGCAGACCGCCTGGGAATCCCGGCCGCTGCAATCTGCTTCTGCAGGGTTGCGACCCCTGGGCGCGAGGCGCCTTGTTTTGCTTGGTCGGCGGTGCCGAGTGCCAGGTGGGCGCCGGTGCCCCTAAGCTGCGAGTCTGAGCGGCACTTGGGTGGGGTCTTAGGGCACTGTGTTTCCAGGTGTGGTTCAGGTGCCTGTCTCGAGGGTGCATGGGGCATGGAGGTATTGGGTGCGCGCTCGAGAGCGCGGCTCCGGAAGGTGGGGGTGCCTACGGCCATACCACCCTGAGAACGCCCGATCTCGTCTGATCTCGGAAGCTAAGCAGGGTCGGGCCCGGTTAGTACTTGGATGGGAGACCGCCTGGGAATACCGGGTGCTGTAGGCTTCTTTTGCTGGGTAGAGGCCCCTCGGGTGAGGCGCCTTGTTTCTCTTGGGCACGGGTTCCGAGCGTCACGAGAGCAGCTGCGTCCGCGGGCTGCGAGGCTGGGCAGCCGTTGGCGTAGGTGGTAGGGGGGCGGCGTGTCTGTGGGTGGCCCAGGTAGCCATCTGGAGGGTGCGTGGGGTGTGGACGATGTCGGGGCGCTCTCGAGAGCGCTGCTCCGGGAGGCAGGGGTGCCTACGGCCATACCACCCTGAGAACGCCCGATCTCGTCTGATCTCGGAAGCTAAGCAGGGTCGGGCCCGGTTAGTACTTGGATGGGAGACCGCCTGGGAATACCGGGTGCTGTAGGCTTCTTTTGCGGGCTGCAGGCCCCTAGGTGCGAGCGGCCTTGTTTTGCTTGGGCAGCGGTGGCAAGCGTCAGGTGGGCGCCGTCGCCCGTGGACTGCGTGTCTGGGCGGCACGTGGGTGGGGTCTTGGGGCACTGTGTTTCCACGTGTGGCCCTGGTGCCCGTCTCGAGGGTGTGCGGGCGTGGCGGTTGCCGGGGCGCTCTGAGGCGGGCTGCTCCGGGTGTCGAGGGCTGCCTAGACCCATACCACCCTGAGAGCATCCGATCTCGTGGCATCTCGGATGCTAAGCAGGGTCGGGCCCGCTTAGTGCTTGGACGGCAGACCGCCTGGGAATCCCAGCCGCTGCAATCTGCTTCTGCAGGGTTGCGACCCCTGGGCGCGAGGCGCCTTGTTTTGCTTGGTCGGCGGTGCCGAGTGCCAGGTGGGCGCCGGTGCCCCTAAGCTGCGAGTCTGAGCGGCACTTGGGTGGAGTCTTAGGGCACTGTGTTTCCAGGTGTGGTTCAGGTGCCTGTCTCGAGGGTGCATGGGGCATGGAGGTATTGGGTGCGCGCTCGAGAGCGCGGCTCCGGGAGGTGGGGGTGCCTACGGCCATACCACCCTGAGAACGCCCGATCTCGTCTGATCTCGGAAGCTAAGCAGGGTCGGGCCCAGTTAGTACTTGGATGGGAGACCGCCTGGGAATACCGGGTGCTGTAGGCTTCTTTTGCGGGCTGCAGGCCCCTAGGTGCGAGCGGCCTTGTTTTGCTTGGGCAGCGGTGGCAAGCGTCAGGTGGGCGCCGTCGCCCGTGGACTGCGTGTCTGGGCGGCACGTGGGTGGGGTCTTGGGGCACTGTGTTTCCACGTGTGGCCCTGGTGCCCGTCTCGAGGCTGCGCGGGCGTGGCGGTTGCCGGGGCGCTCTGAGGCGGGCTGCTCCGGGTGTCGAGGGCTGCCTAGACCCATACCACCCTGAGAGCATCCGATCTCGTGGCATCTCGGATGCTAAGCAGGGTCGGGCCCGCTTAGTGCTTGGACGGCAGACCGCCTGGGAATCCCGGCCGCTGCAATCTGCTTCTGCAGGGTTGCGACCCCTGGGCGCGAGGCGCCTTGTTTTGCTTGGTCGGCGGTGCCGAGCGCCAGGTGGGCGCCGGTGCCCCTAAGCTGCGAGTCTGAGCGGCACTTGGGTGGGGTCTTAGGGCACTGTGTTTCCAGGTGTGGTTCAGGTGCCTGTCTCGAGGGTGCATGGGGCATGGAGGTATTGGGTGCGCGCTCGAGAGCGCGGCTCCGGGAGGTGGGGGTGCCTACGGCCATACCACCCTGAGAACGCCCGATCTCGTCTGATCTCGGAAGCTAAGCAGGGTCGGGCCCGGTTAGTACTTGGATGGGAGACCGCCTGGGAATACCGGGTGCTGTAGGCTTCTTTTGCTGGGTAGAGGCCCCTCGGGTGAGGCGCCTTGTTTCTCTTGGGCACGGGTTCCGAGCGTCACGAGAGCAGCTGCGTCCGCGGGCTGCGAGGCTGGGCAGCCGTTGGCGTAGGTGGTAGGGGGGCGGCGTGTCTGTGGGTGGCCCAGGTAGCCATCTGGAGGGTGCGTGGGGTGTGGACGATGTCGGGGCGCTCTCGAGAGCACTGCTCCGGGAGGCAGGGGTGCCTACGGCCATACCACCCTGAGAACGCCCGATCTCGTCTGATCTCGGAAGCTAAGCAGGGTCGGGCCCGGTTAGTACTTGGATGGGAGACCGCCTGGGAATACCGGGTGCTGTAGGCTTCTTTTGCTGGGTAGAGGCCCCTCGGGTGAGGCGCCTTGTTTCTCTTGGGCACGGGTTCCGAGCGTCACGAGAGCAGCTGCGTCCGCAGGCTGCGAGGCTGGGCAGCCGTTGGCGTAGGTGGTAGGGGGGCGGCGTGTCTGTGGGTGGCCCAGGTAGCCATCTGGAGGGTGCGTGGGGTGTGGACGATGTCGGGGCGCTCTCGAGAGCGCTGCTCCGGGAGGCAGGGGTGCCTACGGCCATACCACCCTGAGAACGCCCGATCTCGTCTGATCTCGGAAGCTAAGCAGGGTCGGGCCCGGTTAGTACTTGGATGGGAGACCGCCTGGGAATACCGGGTGCTGTAGGCTTCTTTTGCGGGCTGCAGGCCCCTAGGTGCGAGCGGCCTTGTTTTGCTTGGGCAGCGGTGGCAAGCGTCAGGTGGGCGCCGTCGCCCGTGGACTGCGTGTCTGGGCGGCACGTGGGTGGGGTCTTGGGGCACTGTGTTTCCACGTGTGGCCCTGGTGCCCGTCTCGAGGGTGCGCGGGCGTGGCGGTTGCCGGGGCGCTCTGAGGCGGGCTGCTCCGGGTGTCGAGGGCTGCCTAGACCCATACCACCCTGAGAGCATCCGATCTCGTGGCATCTCGGATGCTAAGCAGGGTCGGACCCGCTTAGTGCTTGGACGGCAGACCGCCTGGGAATCCCGGCCGCTGCAATCTGCTTCTGCAGGGTTGCGACCCCTGGGCGCGAGGCGCCTTGTTTTGCTTGGTCGGCGGTGCCGAGTGCCAGGTGGGCGCCGGTGCCCCTAAGCTGCGAGTCTGAGCGGCACTTGGGTGGGGTCTTAGGGCACTGTGTTTCCAGGTGTGGTTCAGGTGCCTGTCTCGAGGGTGCATGGGGCATGGAGGTATTGGGTGCGCGCTCGAGAGCGCGGCTCCGGAAGGTGGGGGTGCCTACGGCCATACCACCCTGAGAACGCCCGATCTCGTCTGATCTCGGAAGCTAAGCAGGGTCGGGCCCGGTTAGTACTTGGATGGGAGACCGCCTGGGAATACCGGGTGCTGTAGGCTTCTTTTGCTGGGTAGAGGCCCCTCGGGTGAGGCGCCTTGTTTCTCTTGGGCAGGGGTTCCGAGCGTCACGAGAGCAGCTGCGTCCGCGGGCTGCGAGGCTGGGCAGCCGTTGGCGTAGGTGGTAGGGGGGCGGCGTGTCTGTGGGTGGCCCAGGTAGCCATCTGGAGGGTGCGTGGGGTGTGGACGATGTCGGGGCGCTCTCGAGAGCGCTGCTCCGGGAGGCAGGGGTGCCTACGGCCATACCACCCTGAGAACGCCCGATCTCGTCTGATCTCGGAAGCTAAGCAGGGTCGGGCCCGGTTAGTACTTGGATGGGAGACCGCCTGGGAATACCGGGTGCTGTAGGCTTCTTTTGCGGGCTGCAGGCCCCTAGGTGCGAGCGGCCTTGTTTTGCTTGGGCAGCGGTGGCAAGCGTCAGGTGGGCGCCGTCGCCCGTGGACTGCGTGTCTGGGCGGCACGTGGGTGGGGTCTTGGGGCACTGTGTTTCCACGTGTGGCCCTGGTGCCCGTCTCGAGGGTGCGCGGGCGTGGCGGTTGCCGGGGCGCTCTGAGGCGGGCTGCTCCGGGTGTCGAGGGCTGCCTAGACCCATACCACCCTGAGAGCATCCGATCTCGTGGCATCTCGGATGCTAAGCAGGGTCGGGCCCGCTTAGTGCTTGGACGGCAGACCGCCTGGGAATCCCGGCCGCTGCAATCTGCTTCTGCAGGGTTGCGACCCCTGGGCGCGAGGCGCCTTGTTTTGCTTGGTCGGCGGTGCCGAGTGCCAGGTGGGCGCCGGTGCCCCTAAGCTGCGAGTCTGAGCGGCACTTGGGTGGGGTCTTAGGGCACTGTGTTTCCAGGTGTGGTTCAGGTGCCTGTCTCGAGGGTGCATGGGGCATGGAGGTATTGGGTGCGCGCTCGAGAGCGCGGCTCCGGAAGGTGGGGGTGCCTACGGCCATACCACCCTGAGAACGCCCGATCTCGTCTGATCTCGGAAGCTAAGCAGGGTCGGGCCCGGTTAGTACTTGGATGGGAGACCGCCTGGGAATACCGGGTGCTGTAGGCTTCTTTTGCTGGGTAGAGGCCCCTCGGGTGAGGCGCCTTGTTTCTCTTGGGCACGGGTTCCGAGCGTCACGAGAGCAGCTGCGTCCGCGGGCTGCGAGGCTGGGCAGCCGTTGGCGTAGGTGGTAGGGGGGCGGCGTGTCTGTGGGTGGCCCAGGTAGCCATCTGGAGGGTGCGTGGGGTGTGGACGATGTCGGGGCGCTCTCGAGAGCGCTGCTCCGGGAGGCAGGGGTGCCTACGGCCATACCACCCTGAGAACGCCCGATCTCGTCTGATCTCGGAAGCTAAGCAGGGTCGGGCCCGGTTAGTACTTGGATGGGAGACCGCCTGGGAATACCGGGTGCTGTAGGCTTCTTTTGCGGGCTGCAGGCCCCTAGGTGCGAGCGGCCTTGTTTTGCTTGGGCAGCGGTGGCAAGCGTCAGGTGGGCGCCGTCGCCCGTGGACTGCGTGTCTGGGCGGCACGTGGGTGGGGTCTTGGGGCACTGTGTTTCCACGTGTGGCCCTGGTGCCCGTCTCGAGGGTGCGCGGGCGTGGCGGTTGCCGGGGCGCTCTGAGGCGGGCTGCTCCGGGTGTCGAGGGCTGCCTAGACCCATACCACCCTGAGAGCATCCGATCTCGTGGCATCTCGGATGCTAAGCAGGGTCGGGCCCGCTTAGTGCTTGGACGGCAGACCGCCTGGGAATCCCGGCCGCTGCAATCTGCTTCTGCAGGGTTGCGACCCCTGGGCGCGAGGCGCCTTGTTTTGCTTGGTCGGCGGTGCCGAGTGCCAGGTGGGCGCCGGTGCCCCTAAGCTGCGAGTCTGAGCGGCACTTGGGTGGGGTCTTAGGGCACTGTGTTTCCAGGTGTGGTTCAGGTGCCTGTCTCGAGGGTGCATGGGGCATGGAGGTATTGGGTGCGCGCTCGAGAGCGCGGCTCCGGAAGGTGGGGGTGCCTACGGCCATACCACCCTGAGAACGCCCGATCTCGTCTGATCTCGGAAGCTAAGCAGGGTCGGGCCCGGTTAGTACTTGGATGGGAGACCGCCTGGGAATACCGGGTGCTGTAGGCTTCTTTTGCTGGGTAGAGGCCCCTCGGGTGAGGCGCCTTGTTTCTCTTGGGCACGGGTTCCGAGCGTCACGAGAGCAGCTGCGTCCGCGGGCTGCGAGGCTGGGCAGCCGTTGGCGTAGGTGGTAGGGGGGCGGCGTGTCTGTGGGTGGCCCAGGTAGCCATCTGGAGGGTGCGTGGGGTGTGGACGATGTCGGGGCGCTCTCGAGAGCGCTGCTCCGGGAGGCAGGGGTGCCTACGGCCATACCACCCTGAGAACGCCCGATCTCGTCTGATCTCGGAAGCTAAGCAGGGTCGGGCCCGGTTAGTACTTGGATGGGAGACCGCCTGGGAATACCGGGTGCTGTAGGCTTCTTTTGCGGGCTGCAGGCCCCTAGGTGCGAGCGGCCTTGTTTTGCTTGGGCAGCGGTGGCAAGCGTCAGGTGGGCGCCGTCGCCCGTGGACTGCGTGTCTGGGCGGCACGTGGGTGGGGTCTTGGGGCACTGTGTTTCCACGTGTGGCCCTGGTGCCCGTCTCGAGGGTGCGCGGGCGTGGCGGTTGCCGGGGCGCTCTGAGGCGGGCTGCTCCGGGTGTCGAGGGCTGCCTAGACCCATACCACCCTGAGAGCATCCGATCTCGTGGCATCTCGGATGCTAAGCAGGGTCGGACCCGCTTAGTGCTTGGACGGCAGACCGCCTGGGAATCCCGGCCGCTGCAATCTGCTTCTGCAGGGTTGCGACCCCTGGGCGCGAGGCGCCTTGTTTTGCTTGGTCGGCGGTGCCGAGTGCCAGGTGGGCGCCGGTGCCCCTAAGCTGCGAGTCTGAGCGGCACTTGGGTGGGGTCTTAGGGCACTGTGTTTCCAGGTGTGGTTCAGGTGCCTGTCTCGAGGGTGCATGGGGCATGGAGGTATTGGGTGCGCGCTCGAGAGCGCGGCTCCGGAAGGTGGGGGTGCCTACGGCCATACCACCCTGAGAACGCCCGATCTCGTCTGATCTCGGAAGCTAAGCAGGGTCGGGCCCGGTTAGTACTTGGATGGGAGACCGCCTGGGAATACCGGGTGCTGTAGGCTTCTTTTGCTGGGTAGAGGCCCCTCGGGTGAGGCACCTTGTTTCTCTTGGGCAGGGGTTCCGAGCGTCACGAGAGCAGCTGCGTCCGCGGGCTGCGAGGCTGGGCAGCCGTTGGCGTAGGTGGTAGGGGGGCGGCGTGTCTGTGGGTGGCCCAGGTAGCCATCTGGAGGGTGCGTGGGGTGTGGACGATGTCGGGGCGCTCTCGAGAGCGCTGCTCCGGGAGGCAGGGGTGCCTACGGCCATACCACCCTGAGAACGCCCGATCTCGTCTGATCTCGGAAGCTAAGCAGGGTCGGGCCCGGTTAGTACTTGGATGGGAGACCGCCTGGGAATACCGGGTGCTGTAGGCTTCTTTTGCGGGCTGCAGGCCCCTAGGTGCGAGCGGCCTTGTTTTGCTTGGGCAGCGGTGGCAAGCGTCAGGTGGGCGCCGTCGCCCGTGGACTGCGTGTCTGGGCGGCACGTGGGTGGGGTCTTGGGGCACTGTGTTTCCACGTGTGGCCCTGGTGCCCGTCTCGAGGGTGCGCGGGCGTGGCGGTTGCCGGGGCGCTCTGAGGCGGGCTGCTCCGGGTGTCGAGGGCTGCCTAGACCCATACCACCCTGAGAGCATCCGATCTCGTGGCATCTCGGATGCTAAGCAGGGTCGGGCCCGCTTAGTGCTTGGACGGCAGACCGCCTGGGAATCCCGGCCGCTGCAATCTGCTTCTGCAGGGTTGCGACCCCTGGGCGCGAGGCGCCTTGTTTTGCTTGGTCGGCGGTGCCGAGTGCCAGGTGGGCGCCGGTGCCCCTAAGCTGCGAGTCTGAGCGGCACTTGGGTGGGGTCTTAGGGCACTGTGTTTCCAGGTGTGGTTCAGGTGCCTGTCTCGAGGGTGCATGGGGCATGGAGGTATTGGGTGCGCGCTCGAGAGCGCGGCTCCGGAAGGTGGGGGTGCCTACGGCCATACCACCCTGAGAACGCCCGATCTCGTCTGATCTCGGAAGCTAAGCAGGGTCGGGCCCGGTTAGTACTTGGATGGGAGACCGCCTGGGAATACCGGGTGCTGTAGGCTTCTTTTGCTGGGTAGAGGCCCCTCGGGTGAGGCGCCTTGTTTCTCTTGGGCACGGGTTCCGAGCGTCACGAGAGCAGCTGCGTCCGCGGGCTGCGAGGCTGGGCAGCCGTTGGCGTAGGTGGTAGGGGGGCGGCGTGTCTGTGGGTGGCCCAGGTAGCCATCTGGAGGGTGCGTGGGGTGTGGACGATGTCGGGGCGCTCTCGAGAGCGCTGCTCCGGGAGGCAGGGGTGCCTACGGCCATACCACCCTGAGAACGCCCGATCTCGTCTGATCTCGGAAGCTAAGCAGGGTCGGGCCCGGTTAGTACTTGGATGGGAGACCGCCTGGGAATACCGGGTGCTGTAGGCTTCTTTTGCGGGCTGCAGGCCCCTAGGTGCGAGCGGCCTTGTTTTGCTTGGGCAGCGGTGGCAAGCGTCAGGTGGGCGCCGTCGCCCGTGGACTGCGTGTCTGGGCGGCACGTGGGTGGGGTCTTGGGGCACTGTGTTTCCACGTGTGGCCCTGGTGCCCGTCTCGAGGGTGCGCGGGCGTGGCGGTTGCCGGGGCGCTCTGAGGCGGGCTGCTCCGGGTGTCGAGGGCTGCCTAGACCCATACCACCCTGAGAGCATCCGATCTCGTGGCATCTCGGATGCTAAGCAGGGTCGGGCCCGCTTAGTGCTTGGACGGCAGACCGCCTGGGAATCCCGGCCGCTGCAATCTGCTTCTGCAGGGTTGCGACCCCTGGGCGCGAGGCGCCTTGTTTTGCTTGGTCGGCGGTGCCGAGCGCCAGGTGGGCGCCGGTGCCCCTAAGCTGCGAGTCTGAGCGGCACTTGGGTGGGGTCTTAGGGCACTGTGTTTCCAGGTGTGGTTCAGGTGCCTGTCTCGAGGGTGCATGGGGCATGGAGGTATTGGGTGCGCGCTCGAGAGCGCGGCTCCGGGAGGCGGGGGTGCCTACGGCCATACCACCCTGAGAACGCCCGATCTCGTCTGATCTCGGAAGCTAAGCAGGGTCGGGCCCGGTTAGTACTTGGATGGGAGACCGCCTGGGAATACCGGGTGCTGTAGGCTTCTTTTGCTGGGTAGAGGCCCCTCGGGTGAGGCGCCTTGTTTCTCTTGGGCAGGGGTTCCGAGCGTCACGAGAGCAGCTGCGTCCGCGGGCTGCGAGGCTGGGCAGCCGTTGGCGTAGGTGGTAGGGGGGCGGCGTGTCTGTGGGTGGCCCAGGTAGCCATCTGGAGGGTGCGTGGGGTGTGGACGATGTCGGGGCGCTCTCGAGAGCGCTGCTCCGGGAGGCAGGGGTGCCTACGGCCATACCACCCTGAGAACGCCCGATCTCGTCTGATCTCGGAAGCTAAGCAGGGTCGGGCCCGGTTAGTACTTGGATGGGAGACCGCCTGGGAATACCGGGTGCTGTAGGCTTCTTTTGCGGGCTGCAGGCCCCTAGGTGCGAGTGGCCTTGTTTTGCTTGGGCAGCGGTGGCAAGCGTCAGGTGGGCGCCGTCGCCCGTGGACTGCGTGTCTGGGCGGCACGTGGGTGGGGTCTTGGGGCACTCTGTTTCCACGTGTGGCCCTGGTGCCCGTCTCGAGGGTGCGCGGGCGTGGCGGTTGCCGGGGCGCTCTGAGGCGGGCTGCTCCGGGTGTCGAGGGCTGCCTAGACCCATACCACCCTGAGAGCATCCGATCTCGTGGCTTCTCGGATGCTAAGCAGGGTCGGGCCCGCTTAGTGCTTGGACGGCAGACCGCCTGGGAATCCCGGCCGCTGCAATCTGCTTCTGCAGGGTTGCGACCCCTGGGCGCGAGGCGCCTTGTTTTGCTTGGTCGGCGGTGCCGAGTGCCAGGTGGGCGCCGGTGCCCCTAAGCTGCGAGTCTGAGCGGCACTTGGGTGGGGTCTTAGGGCACTGTGTTTCCAGGTGTGGTTCAGGTGCCTGTCTCGAGGGTGCATGGGGCATGGAGGTATTGGGTGCGCGCTCGAGAGCGCGGCTCCGGGAGGTGGGGGTGCCTACGGCCATACCACCCTGAGAACGCCCGATCTCGTCTGATCTCGGAAGCTAAGCAGGGTCGGGCCCGGTTAGTACTTGGATGGGAGACCGCCTGGGAATACCGGGTGCTGTAGGCTTCTTTTGCTGGGTAGAGGCCCCTCGGGTGAGGCGCCTTGTTTCTCTTGGGCACGGGTTCCGAGCGTCACGAGAGCAGCTGCGTCCGCGGGCTGCGAGGCTGGGCAGCCGTTGGCGTAGGTGGTAGGGGGGCGGCGTGTCTGTGGGTGGCCCAGGTAGCCATCTGGAGGGTGCGTGGGGTGTGGACGATGTCGGGGCGCTCTCGAGAGCGCTGCTCCGGGAGGCAGGGGTGCCTACGGCCATACCACCCTGAGAACGCCCGATCTCGTCTGATCTCGGAAGCTAAGCAGGGTCGGGCCCGGTTAGTACTTGGATGGGAGACCGCCTGGGAATACCGGGTGCTGTAGGCTTCTTTTGCGGGCTGCAGGCCCCTAGGTGCGAGCGGCCTTGTTTTGCTTGGGCAGCGGTGGCAAGCGTCAGGTGGGCGCCGTCGCCCGTGGACTGCGTGTCTGGGCGGCACGTGGGTGGGGTCTTGGGGCACTGTGTTTCCACGTGTGGCCCTGGTGCCCGTCTCGAGGGTGCGCGGGCGTGGCGGTTGCCGGGGCGCTCTGAGGCGGGCTGCTCCGGGTGTCGAGGGCTGCCTAGACCCATACCACCCTGAGAGCATCCGATCTCGTGGCTTCTCGGATGCTAAGCAGGGTCGGGCCCGCTTAGTGCTTGGACGGCAGACCGCCTGGGAATCCCGGCCGCTGCAATCTGCTTCTGCAGGGTTGCGACCCCTGGGCGCGAGGCGCCTTGTTTTGCTTGGTCGGCGGTGCCGAGTGCCAGGTGGGCGCCGGTGCCCCTAAGCTGCGAGTCTGAGCGGCACTTGGGTGGGGTCTTAGGGCACTGTGTTTCCAGGTGTGGTTCAGGTGCCTGTCTCGAGGGTGCATGGGGCATGGAGGTATTGGGTGCGCGCTCGAGAGCGCGGCTCCGGGAGGTGGGGGTGCCTACGGCCATACCACCCTGAGAACGCCCGATCTCGTCTGATCTCGGAAGCTAAGCAGGGTCGGGCCCGGTTAGTACTTGGATGGGAGACCGCCTGGGAATACCGGGTGCTGTAGGCTTCTTTTGCTGGGTAGAGGCCCCTCGGGTGAGGCGCCTTGTTTCTCTTGGGCACGGGTTCCGAGCGTCACGAGAGCAGCTGCGTCCGCGGGCTGCGAGGCTGGGCAGCCGTTGGCGTAGGTGGTAGGGGGGCGGCGTGTCTGTGGGTGGCCCAGGTAGCCATCTGGAGGGTGCGTGGGGTGTGGACGATGTCGGGGCGCTCTCGAGAGCGCTGCTCCGGGAGGCAGGGGTGCCTACGGCCATACCACCCTGAGAACGCCCGATCTCGTCTGATCTCGGAAGCTAAGCAGGGTCGGGCCCGGTTAGTACTTGGATGGGAGACCGCCTGGGAATACCGGGTGCTGTAGGCTTCTTTTGCGGGCTGCAGGCCCCTAGGTGCGAGCGGCCTTGTTTTGCTTGGGCAGCGGTGGCAAGCGTCAGGTGGGCGCCGTCGCCCGTGGACTGCGTGTCTGGGCGGCACGTGGGTGGGGTCTTGGGGCACTGTGTTTCCACGTGTGGCCCTGGTGCCCGTCTCGAGGGTGCGCGGGCGTGGCGGTTGCCGGGGCGCTCTGAGGCGGGCTGCTCCGGGTGTCGAGGGCTGCCTAGACCCATACCACCCTGAGAACATCCGATCTCGTGGCATCTCGGATGCTAAGCAGGGTCGGGCCCGCTTAGTGCTTGGACGGCAGACCGCCTGGGAATCCCGGCCGCTGCAATCTGCTTCTGCAGGGTTGCGACCCCTGGGCGCGAGGCGCCTTGTTTTGCTTGGTCGGCGGTGCCGAGTGCCAGGTGGGCGCCGGTGCCCCTAAGCTGCGAGTCTGAGCGGCACTTGGGTGGGGTCTTAGGGCACTGTGTTTCCAGGTGTGGTTCAGGTGCCTGTCTCGAGGGTGCATGGGGCATGGAGGTATTGGGTGCGCGCTCGAGAGCGCGGCTCCGGGAGGTGGGGGTGCCTACGGCCATACCACCCTGAGAACGCCCGATCTCGTCTGATCTCGGAAGCTAAGCAGGGTCGGGCCCGGTTAGTACTTGGATGGGAGACCGCCTGGGAATACCGGGTGCTGTAGGCTTCTTTTGCTGGGTAGAGGCCCCTCGGGTGAGGCGCCTTGTTTCTCTTGGGCACGGGTTCCGAGCGTCACGGGAGCAGCTGCGTCCGCGGGCTGCGCGGCTGGGCAGCCGTTGGCGTAGGTGGTGGGGGGCGGCGTGTCTGTGGGTGGCCCAGGTAGCCATCTGGAGGGTGCGTGGGGTGTGGACGATGTCGGGGCGCTCTCGAGATCGCTGCTCCGGGAGGCAGGGGTGCCTACGGCCATACCACCCTGAGAACGCCCGATCTCGTCTGATCTCGGAAGCTAAGCAGGGTCGGGCCCGGTTAGTACTTGGATGGGAGACCGCCTGGGAATACCGGGTGCTGTAGGCTTCTTTTGCTGGGTAGAGGCCCCTCGGGTGAGGCGCCTTGTTTCTCTTGGGCACGGGTTCCGAGCGTCACGAGAGCAGCTGCGTCCGCGGGCTGCGAGGCTGGGCAGCCGTTGGCGTAGGTGGTAGGGGGGCGGCGTGTCTGTGGGTGGCCCAGGTAGCCATCTGGAGGGTGCGTGGGGTGTGGACGATGTCGGGGCGCTCTCGAGAGCGCTGCTCCGGGAGGCAGGGGTGCCTACGGCCATACCACCCTGAGAACGCCCGATCTCGTCTGATCTCGGAAGCTAAGCAGGGTCGGGCCCGGTTAGTACTTGGATGGGAGACCGCCTGGGAATACCGGGTGCTGTAGGCTTCTTTTGCGGGCTGCAGGCCCCTAGGTGCGAGCGGCCTTGTTTTGCTTGGGCAGCGGTGGCAAGCGTCAGGTGGGCGCCGTCGCCCGTGGACTGCGTGTCTGGGCGGCACGTGGGTGGGGTCTTGGGGCACTGTGTTTCCACGTGTGGCCCTGGTGCCCGTCTCGAGGGTGCGCGGGCGTGGCGGTTGCCGGGGCGCTCTGAGGCGGGCTGCTCCGGGTGTCGAGGGCTGCCTAGACCCATACCACCCTGAGAGCATCCGATCTCGTGGCATCTCGGATGCTAAGCAGGGTCGGGCCCGCTTAGTGCTTGGACGGCAGACCGCCTGGGAATCCCGGCCGCTGCAATCTGCTTCTGCAGGGTTGCGACCCCTGGGCGCGAGGCGCCTTGTTTTGCTTGGTCGGCGGTGCCGAGCGCCAGGTGGGCGCCGGTGCCCCTAAGCTGCGAGTCTGAGCGGCACTTGGGTGGGGTCTTAGGGCACTGTGTTTCCAGGTGTGGTTCAGATGCCTGTCTCGAGGGTGCATTGGGCATGGAGGTATTGGGTGCGCGCTCGAGAGCGCGGCTCCGGGAGGCGGGGGTGCCTACGGCCATACCACCCTGAGAACGCCCGATCTCGTCTGATCTCGGAAGCTAAGCAGGGTCGGGCCCGGTTAGTACTTGGATGGGAGACCGCCTGGGAATACCGGGTGCTGTAGGCTTCTTTTGCTGGGTAGAGGCCCCTCGGGTGAGGCGCCTTGTTTCTCTTGGGCACGGGTTCCGAGCGTCACGAGAGCAGCTGCGTCCGCGGGCTGCGAGGCTGGGCAGCCGTTGGCGTAGGTGGTAGGGGGGCGGCGTGTCTGTGGGTGGCCCAGGTAGCCATCTGGAGGGTGCGTGGGGTGTGGACGATGTCGGGGCGCTCTCGAGAGCGCTGCTCCGGGAGGCAGGGGTGCCTACGGCCATACCACCCTGAGAACGCCCGATCTCGTCTGATCTCGGAAGCTAAGCAGGGTCGGGCCCGGTTAGTACTTGGATGGGAGACCGCCTGGGAATACCGGGTGCTGTAGGCTTCTTTTGCGGGCTGCAGGCCCCTAGGTGCGAGCGGCCTTGTTTTGCTTGGGCAGCGGTGGCAAGCGTCAGGTGGGCGCCGTCGCCCGTGGACTGCGTGTCTGGGCGGCACGTGGGTGGGGTCTTGGGGCACTGTGTTTCCACGTGTGGCCCTGGTGCCCGTCTCGAGGGTGCGCGGGCGTGGCGGTTGCCGGGGCGCTCTGAGGCGGGCTGCTCCGGGTGTCGAGGGCTGCCTAGACCCATACCACCCTGAGAGCATCCGATCTCGTGGCATCTCGGATGCTAAGCAGGGTCGGGCCCGCTTAGTGCTTGGACGGCAGACCGCCTGGGAATCCCGGCCGCTGCAATCTGCTTCTGCAGGGTTGCGACCCCTGGGCGCGAGGCGCCTTGTTTTGCTTGGTCGGCGGTGCCGAGTGCCAGGTGGGCGCCGGTGCCCCTAAGCTGCGAGTCTGAGCGGCACTTGGGTGGGGTCTTAGGGCACTGTGTTTCCAGGTGTGGTTCAGGTGCCTGTCTCGAGGGTGCATGGGGCATGGAGGTATTGGGTGCGCGCTCGAGAGCGCGGCTCCGGGAGGCGGGGGTGCCTACGGCCATACCACCCTGAGAACGCCCGATCTCGTCTGATCTCGGAAGCTAAGCAGGGTCGGGCCCGGTTAGTACTTGGATGGGAGACCGCCTGGGAATACCGGGTGCTGTAGGCTTCTTTTGCTGGGTAGAGGCCCCTCGGGTGAGGCGCCTTGTTTCTCTTGGGCACGGGTTCCGAGCGTCACGAGAGCAGCTGCGTCCGCGGGCTGCGAGGCTGGGCAGCCGTTGGCGTAGGTGGTAGGGGGGCGGCGTGTCTGTGGGTGGCCCAGGTAGCCATCTGGAGGGTGCGTGGGGTGTGGACGATGTCGGGGCGCTCTCGAGAGCGCTGCTCCGGGAGGCAGGGGTGCCTACGGCCATACCACCCTGAGAACGCCCGATCTCGTCTGATCTCGGAAGCTAAGCAGGGTCGGGCCCGGTTAGTACTTGGATGGGAGACCGCCTGGGAATACCGGGTGCTGTAGGCTTCTTTTGCGGGCTGCAGGCCCCTAGGTGCGAGTGGCCTTGTTTTGCTTGGGCAGCGGTGGCAAGCGTCAGGTGGGCGCCGTCGCCCGTGGACTGCGTGTCTGGGCGGCACGTGGGTGGGGTCTTGGGGCACTGTGTTTCCACGTGTGGCCCTGGTGCCCGTCTCGAGGGTGCGCGGGCGTGGCGGTTGCCGGGGCGCTCTGAGGCGGGCTGCTCCGGGTGTCGAGGGCTGCCTAGACCCATACCACCCTGAGAGCATCCGATCTCGTGGCTTCTCGGATGCTAAGCAGGGTCGGGCCCGCTTAGTGCTTGGACGGCAGACCGCCTGGGAATCCCGGCCGCTGCAATCTGCTTCTGCAGGGTTGCGACCCCTGGGCGCGAGGCGCCTTGTTTTGCTTGGTCGGCGGTGCCGAGTGCCAGGTGGGCGCCGGTGCCCCTAAGCTGCGAGTCTGAGCGGCACTTGGGTGGGGTCTTAGGGCACTGTGTTTCCAGGTGTGGTTCAGGTGCCTGTCTCGAGGGTGCATGGGGCATGGAGGTATTGGGTGCGCGCTCGAGAGCGCGGCTCCGGGAGGTGGGGGTGCCTACGGCCATACCACCCTGAGAACGCCCGATCTCGTCTGATCTCGGAAGCTAAGCAGGGTCGGGCCCGGTTAGTACTTGGATGGGAGACCGCCTGGGAATACCGGGTGCTGTAGGCTTCTTTTGCTGGGTAGAGGCCCCTCGGGTGAGGCGCCTTGTTTCTCTTGGGCACGGGTTCCGAGTGTCACGAGAGCAGCTGCGTCCGCGGGCTGCGAGGCTGGGCAGCCGTTGGCGTAGGTGGTAGGGGGGCGGCGTGTCTGTGGGTGGCCCAGGTAGCCATCTGGAGGGTGCGTGGGGTGTGGACGATGTCGGGGCGCTCTCGAGAGCGCTGCTCCGGGAGGCAGGGGTGCCTACGGCCATACCACCCTGAGAATGCCCGATCTCGTCTGATCTCGGAAGCTAAGCAGGGTCGGGCCCGGTTAGTACTTGGATGGGAGACCGCCTGGGAATACCGGGTGCTGTAGGCTTCTTTTGCGGGCTGCAGGCCCCTAGGTGCGAGCGGCCTTGTTTTGCTTGGGCAGCGGTGGCAAGCGTCAGGTGGGCGCCGTCGCCCGTGGACTGCGTGTCTGGGCGGCACGTGGGTGGGGTCTTGGGGCACTGTGTTTCCACGTGTGGCCCTGGTGCCCGTCTCGAGGGTGCGCGGGCGTGGCGGTTGCCGGGGCGCTCTGAGGCGGGCTGCTCCGGGTGTCGAGGGCTGCCTAGACCCATACCACCCTGAGAGCATCCGATCTCGTGGCATCTCGGATGCTAAGCAGGGTCGGGCCCGCTTAGTGCTTGGACGGCAGACCGCCTGGGAATCCCGGCCGCTGCAATCTGCTTCTGCAGGGTTGCGACCCCTGGGCGCGAGGCGCCTTGTTTTGCTTGGTCGGCGGTGCCGAGTGCCAGGTGGGCGCCGGTGCCCCTAAGCTGCGAGTCTGAGCGGCACTTGGGTGGGGTCTTAGGGCACTGTGTTTCCAGGTGTGGTTCAGGTGCCTGTCTCGAGGGTGCATGGGGCATGGAGGTATTGGGTGCGCGCTCGAGAGCGCGGCTCCGGGAGGTGGGGGTGCCTACGGCCATACCACCCTGAGAACGCCCGATCTCGTCTGATCTCGGAAGCTAAGCAGGGTCGGGCCCGGTTAGTACTTGGATGGGAGACCGCCTGGGAATACCGGGTGCTGTAGGCTTCTTTTGCTGGGTAGAGGCCCCTCGGGTGAGGCGCCTTGTTTCTCTTGGGCACGGGTTCCGAGCGTCACGGGAGCAGCTGCGTCCGCAGGCTGCGCGGCTGGGCAGCCGTTGGCGTAGGTGGTAGGGGGGCGGCGTGTCTGTGGGTGGCCCAGGTAGCCATCTGGAGGGTGCGTGGGGTGTGGACGATGTCGGGGCACTCTCGAGAGCGCTGCTCCGGGAGGCAGGGGTGCCTACGGCCATACCACCCTGAGAACGCCCGATCTCGTCTGATCTCGGAAGCTAAGCAGGGTCGGGCCCGGTTAGTACTTGGATGGGAGACCGCCTGGGAATACCGGGTGCTGTAGGCTTCTTTTGCGGGCTGCAGGCCCCTAGGTGCGAGCGGCCTTGTTTTGCTTGGGCAGCGGTGGCAAGCGTCAGGTGGGCGCCGTCGCCCATGGACTGCGTGTCTGGGCGGCACGTGGGTGGGGTCTTGGGGCACTGTGTTTCCACGTGTGGCCCTGGTGCCCGTCTCGAGGGTGCGCGGGCGTGGCGGTTGCCGGGGCGCTCTGAGGCGGGCTGCTCCGGGTGTCGAGGGCTGCCTAGACCCATACCACCCTGAGAGCATCCGATCTCGTGGCATCTCGGATGCTAAGCAGGGTCGGGCCCGCTTAGTGCTTGGACGGCAGACCGCCTGGGAATCCCGGCCGCTGCAATCTGCTTCTGCAGGGTTGCGACCCCTGGGCGCGAGGCGCCTTGTTTTGCTTGGTCGGCGGTGCCGAGTGCCAGGTGGGCGCCGGTGCCCCTAAGCTGTGAGTCTGAGCGGCACTTGGGTGGAGTCTTAGGGCACTGTGTTTCCAGGTGTGGTTCAGGTGCCTGTCTCGAGGGTGCATGGGGCATGGAGGTATTGGGTGCGCGCTCGAGAGCGCGGCTCCGGGAGGTGGGGGTGCCTACGGCCATACCACCCTGAGAACGCCCGATCTCGTCTGATCTCGGAAGCTAAGCAGGGTCGGGCCCGGTTAGTACTTGGATGGGAGACCGCCTGGGAATACCGGGTGCTGTAGGCTTCTTTTGCTGGGTAGAGGCCCCTCGGGTGAGGCGCCTTGTTTCTCTTGGGCACGGGTTCCGAGCGTCACGGGAGCAGCTGCGTCCGCGGGCTGCGCGGCTGGGCAGCCGTTGGCGTAGGTGGTAGGGGGGCGGCGTGTCTGTGGGTGGCCCAGGTAGCCATCTGGAGGGTGCGTGGGGTGTGGACGATGTCGGGGCGCTCTCGAGAGCGCTGCTCCGGGAGGCAGGGGTGCCTACGGCCATACCACCCTGAGAACGCCCGATCTCGTCTGATCTCGGAAGCTAAGCAGGGTCGGGCCCGGTTAGTACTTGGATGGGAGACCGCCTGGGAATACCGGGTGCTGTAGGCTTCTTTTGCGGGCTGCAGGCCCCTAGGTGCGAGCGGCCTTGTTTTGCTTGGGCAGCGGTGGCAAGCGTCAGGTGGGCGCCGTCGCCCGTGGACTGCGTGTCTGGGCGGCACGTGGGTGGGGTCTTGGGGCACTGTGTTTCCACGTGTGGCCCTGGTGCCCGTCTCGAGGGTGCGCGGGCGTGGCGGTTGCCGGGGCGCTCTGAGGCGGGCTGCTCCGGGTGTCGAGGGCTGCCTAGACCCATACCACCCTGAGAGCATCCGATCTCGTGGCATCTCGGATGCTAAGCAGGGTCGGGCCCGCTTAGTGCTTGGACGGCAGACCGCCTGGGAATCCCGGCCGCTGCAATCTGCTTCTGCAGGGTTGCGACCCCTGGGCGCGAGGCGCCTTGTTTTGCTTGGTCGGCGGTGCCGAGTGCCAGGTGGGCGCCGGTGCCCCTAAGCTGCGAGTCTGAGCGGCACTTGGGTGGGGTCTTAGGGCACTGTGTTTCCAGGTGTGGTTCAGGTGCCTGTCTCGAGGGTGCATGGGGCATGGAGGTATTGGGTGCGCGCTCGAGAGCGCGGCTCCGGGAGGTGGGGGTGCCTACGGCCATACCACCCTGAGAACGCCCGATCTCGTCTGATCTCGGAAGCTAAGCAGGGTCGGGCCCGGTTAGTACTTGGATGGGAGACCGCCTGGGAATACCGGGTGCTGTAGGCTTCTTTTGCTGGGTAGAGGCCCCTCGGGTGAGGCGCCTTGTTTCTCTTGGGCACGGGTTCCGAGCGTCACGGGAGCAGCTGCGTCCGCAGGCTGCGCGGCTGGGCAGCCGTTGGCGTAGGTGGTAGGGGGGCGGCGTGTCTGTGGGTGGCCCAGGTAGCCATCTGGAGGGTGCGTGGGGTGTGGACGATGTCGGGGCACTCTCGAGAGCGCTGCTCCGGGAGGCAGGGGTGCCTACGGCCATACCACCCTGAGAACGCCCGATCTCGTCTGATCTCGGAAGCTAAGCAGGGTCGGGCCCGGTTAGTACTTGGATGGGAGACCGCCTGGGAATACCGGGTGCTGTAGGCTTCTTTTGCGGGCTGCAGGCCCCTAGGTGCGAGCGGCCTTGTTTTGCTTGGGCAGCGGTGGCAAGCGTCAGGTGGGCGCCGTCGCCCATGGACTGCGTGTCTGGGCGGCACGTGGGTGGGGTCTTGGGGCACTGTGTTTCCACGTGTGGCCCTGGTGCCCGTCTCGAGGGTGCGCGGGCGTGGCGGTTGCCGGGGCGCTCTGAGGCGGGCTGCTCCGGGTGTCGAGGGCTGCCTAGACCCATACCACCCTGAGAGCATCCGATCTCGTGGCATCTCGGATGCTAAGCAGGGTCGGGCCCGCTTAGTGCTTGGACGGCAGACCGCCTGGGAATCCCGGCCGCTGCAATCTGCTTCTGCAGGGTTGCGACCCCTGGGCGCGAGGCACCTTGTTTTGCTTGGTCGGCGGTGCCGAGTGCCAGGTGGGCGCCGGTGCCCCTAAGCTGCGAGTCTGAGCGGCACTTGGGTGGGGTCTTAGGGCACTGTGTTTCCAGGTGTGGTTCAGGTGCCTGTCTCGAGGGTGCATGGGGCATGGAGGTATTGGGTGCGCGCTCGAGAGCGCGGCTCCGGAAGGTGGGGGTGCCTACGGCCATACCACCCTGAGAACGCCCGATCTCGTCTGATCTCGGAAGCTAAGCAGGGTCGGGCCCGGTTAGTACTTGGATGGGAGACCGCCTGGGAATACCGGGTGCTGTAGGCTTCTTTTGCTGGGTAGAGGCCCCTCGGGTGAGGCGCCTTGTTTCTCTTGGGCACGGGTTCCGAGCGTCACGGGAGCAGCTGCGTCCGCAGGCTGCGCGGCTGGGCAGCCGTTGGCGTAGGTGGTAGGGGGGCGGCGTGTCTGTGGGTGGCCCAGGTAGCCATCTGGAGGGTGCGTGGGGTGTGGACGATGTCGGGGCACTCTCGAGAGCGCTGCTCCGGGAGGCAGGGGTGCCTACGGCCATACCACCCTGAGAACGCCCGATCTCGTCTGATCTCGGAAGCTAAGCAGGGTCGGGCCCGGTTAGTACTTGGATGGGAGACCGCCTGGGAATACCGGGTGCTGTAGGCTTCTTTTGCGGGCTGCAGGCCCCTAGGTGCGAGCGGCCTTGTTTTGCTTGGGCAGCGGTGGCAAGCGTCAGGTGGGCGCCGTCGCCCATGGACTGCGTGTCTGGGCGGCACGTGGGTGGGGTCTTGGGGCACTGTGTTTCCACGTGTGGCCCTGGTGCCCGTCTCGAGGGTGCGCGGGCGTGGCGGTTGCCGGGGCGCTCTGAGGCGGGCTGCTCCGGGTGTCGAGGGCTGCCTAGACCCATACCACCCTGAGAGCATCCGATCTCGTGGCATCTCGGATGCTAAGCAGGGTCGGACCCGCTTAGTGCTTGGACGGCAGACCGCCTGGGAATCCCGGCCGCTGCAATCTGCTTCTGCAGGGTTGCGACCCCTGGGCGCGAGGCGCCTTGTTTTGCTTGGTCGGCGGTGCCGAGTGCCAGGTGGGCGCCGGTGCCCCTAAGCTGTGAGTCTGAGCGGCACTTGGGTGGAGTCTTAGGGCACTGTGTTTCCAGGTGTGGTTCAGGTGCCTGTCTCGAGGGTGCATGGGGCATGGAGGTATTGGGTGCGCGCTCGAGAGCGCGGCTCCGGGAGGTGGGGGTGCCTACGGCCATACCACCCTGAGAACGCCCGATCTCGTCTGATCTTGGAAGCTAAGCAGGGTCGGGCCCGGTTAGTACTTGGATGGGAGACCGCCTGGGAATACCGGGTGCTGTAGGCTTCTTTTGCTGGGTAGAGGCCCCTCGGGTGAGGCGCCTTGTTTCTCTTGGGCACGGGTTCCGAGCGTCACGGGAGCAGCTGCGTCCGCGGGCTGCGCGGCTGGGCAGCCGTTGGCGTAGGTGGTAGGGGGGCGGCGTGTCTGTGGGTGGCCCAGGTAGCCATCTGGAGGGTGCGTGGGGTGTGGACGATGTCGGGGCGCTCTCGAGAGCGCTGCTCCGGGAGGCAGGGGTGCCTACGGCCATACCACCCTGAGAACGCCCGATCTCGTCTGATCTCGGAAGCTAAGCAGGGTCGGGCCCGGTTAGTACTTGGATGGGAGACCGCCTGGGAATACCGGGTGCTGTAGGCTTCTTTTGCGGGCTGCAGGCCCCTAGGTGCGAGCGGCCTTGTTTTGCTTGGGCAGCGGTGGCAAGCGTCAGGTGGGCGCCGTCGCCCGTGGACTGCGTGTCTGGGCGGCACGTGGGTGGGGTCTTGGGGCACTGTGTTTCCACGTGTGGCCCTGGTGCCCGTCTCGAGGGTGCGCGGGCGTGGCGGTTGCCGGGGCGCTCTGAGGCGGGCTGCTCCGGGTGTCGAGGGCTGCCTAGACCCATACCACCCTGAGAGCATCCGATCTCGTGGCATCTCGGATGCTAAGCAGGGTCGGGCCCGCTTAGTGCTTGGACGGCAGACCGCCTGGGAATCCCGGCCGCTGCAATCTGCTTCTGCAGGGTTGCGACCCCTGGGCGCGAGGCGCCTTGTTTTGCTTGGTCGGCGGTGCCGAGTGCCAGGTGGGCGCCGGTGCCCCTAAGCTGCGAGTCTGAGCGGCACTTGGGTGGGGTCTTAGGGCACTGTGTTTCCAGGTGTGGTTCAGGTGCCTGTCTCGAGGGTGCATGGGGCATGGAGGTATTGGGTGCGCGCTCGAGAGCGCGGCTCCGGGAGGTGGGGGTGCCTACGGCCATACCACCCTGAGAACGCCCGATCTCGTCTGATCTCGGAAGCTAAGCAGGGTCGGGCCCGGTTAGTACTTGGATGGGAGACCGCCTGGGAATACCGGGTGCTGTAGGCTTCTTTTGCTGGGTAGAGGCCCCTCGGGTGAGGCGCCTTGTTTCTCTTGGGCACGGGTTCCGAGCGTCACGGGAGCAGCTGCGTCCGCAGGCTGCGCGGCTGGGCAGCCGTTGGCGTAGGTGGTAGGGGGGCGGCGTGTCTGTGGGTGGCCCAGGTAGCCATCTGGAGGGTGCGTGGGGTGTGGACGATGTCGGGGCACTCTCGAGAGCGCTGCTCCGGGAGGCAGGGGTGCCTACGGCCATACCACCCTGAGAACGCCCGATCTCGTCTGATCTCGGAAGCTAAGCAGGGTCGGGCCCGGTTAGTACTTGGATGGGAGACCGCCTGGGAATACCGGGTGCTGTAGGCTTCTTTTGCGGGCTGCAGGCCCCTAGGTGCGAGCGGCCTTGTTTTGCTTGGGCAGCGGTGGCAAGCGTCAGGTGGGCGCCGTCGCCCATGGACTGCGTGTCTGGGCGGCACGTGGGTGGGGTCTTGGGGCACTGTGTTTCCACGTGTGGCCCTGGTGCCCGTCTCGAGGGTGCGCGGGCGTGGCGGTTGCCGGGGCGCTCTGAGGCGGGCTGCTCCGGGTGTCGAGGGCTGCCTAGACCCATACCACCCTGAGAGCATCCGATCTCGTGGCATCTCGGATGCTAAGCAGGGTCGGACCCGCTTAGTGCTTGGACGGCAGACCGCCTGGGAATCCCGGCCGCTGCAATCTGCTTCTGCAGGGTTGCGACCCCTGGGCGCGAGGCGCCTTGTTTTGCTTGGTCGGCGGTGCCGAGTGCCAGGTGGGCGCCGGTGCCCCTAAGCTGTGAGTCTGAGCGGCACTTGGGTGGAGTCTTAGGGCACTGTGTTTCCAGGTGTGGTTCAGGTGCCTGTCTCGAGGGTGCATGGGGCATGGAGGTATTGGGTGCGCGCTCGAGAGCGCGGCTCCGGGAGGTGGGGGTGCCTACGGCCATACCACCCTGAGAACGCCCGATCTCGTCTGATCTTGGAAGCTAAGCAGGGTCGGGCCCGGTTAGTACTTGGATGGGAGACCGCCTGGGAATACCGGGTGCTGTAGGCTTCTTTTGCTGGGTAGAGGCCCCTCGGGTGAGGCGCCTTGTTTCTCTTGGGCACGGGTTCCGAGCGTCACGGGAGCAGCTGCGTCCGCGGGCTGCGCGGCTGGGCAGCCGTTGGCGTAGGTGGTAGGGGGGCGGCGTGTCTGTGGGTGGCCCAGGTAGCCATCTGGAGGGTGCGTGGGGTGTGGACGATGTCGGGGCGCTCTCGAGAGCGCTGCTCCGGGAGGCAGGGGTGCCTACGGCCATACCACCCTGAGAACGCCCGATCTCGTCTGATCTCGGAAGCTAAGCAGGGTCGGGCCCGGTTAGTACTTGGATGGGAGACCGCCTGGGAATACCGGGTGCTGTAGGCTTCTTTTGCGGGCTGCAGGCCCCTAGGTGCGAGCGGCCTTGTTTTGCTTGGGCAGCGGTGGCAAGCGTCAGGTGGGCGCCGTCGCCCGTGGACTGCGTGTCTGGGCGGCACGTGGGTGGGGTCTTGGGGCACTGTGTTTCCACGTGTGGCCCTGGTGCCCGTCTCGAGGGTGCGCGGGCGTGGCGGTTGCCGGGGCGCTCTGAGGCGGGCTGCTCCGGGTGTCGAGGGCTGCCTAGACCCATACCACCCTGAGAGCATCCGATCTCGTGGCATCTCGGATGCTAAGCAGGGTCGGGCCCGCTTAGTGCTTGGACGGCAGACCGCCTGGGAATCCCGGCCGCTGCAATCTGCTTCTGCAGGGTTGCGACCCCTGGGCGCGAGGCGCCTTGTTTTGCTTGGTCGGCGGTGCCGAGTGCCAGGTGGGCGCCGGTGCCCCTAAGCTGCGAGTCTGAGCGGCACTTGGGTGGGGTCTTAGGGCACTGTGTTTCCAGGTGTGGTTCAGGTGCCTGTCTCGAGGGTGCATGGGGCATGGAGGTATTGGGTGCGCGCTCGAGAGCGCGGCTCCGGAAGGTGGGGGTGCCTACGGCCATACCACCCTGAGAACGCCCGATCTCGTCTGATTTCGGAAGCTAAGCAGGGTCGGGCCCGGTTAGTACTTGGATGGGAGACCGCCTGGGAATACCGGGTGCTGTAGGCTTCTTTTGCTGGGTAGAGGCCCCTCGGGTGAGGCGCCTTGTTTCTCTTGGGCACGGGTTCCGAGCGTCACGAGAGCAGCTGCGTCCGCGGGCTGCGAGGCTGGGCAGCCGTTGGCGTAGGTGGTAGGGGGGCGGCGTGTCTGTGGGTGGCCCAGGTAGCCATCTGGAGGGTGCGTGGGGTGTGGACGATGTCGGGGCGCTCTCGAGAGCGCTGCTCCGGGAGGCAGGGGTGCCTACGGCCATACCACCCTGAGAACGCCCGATCTCGTCTGATCTCGGAAGCTAAGCAGGGTCGGGCCCGGTTAGTACTTGGATGGGAGACCGCCTGGGAATACCGGGTGCTGTAGGCTTCTTTTGCGGGCTGCAGGCCCCTAGGTGCGAGCGGCCTTGTTTTGCTTGGGCAGCGGTGGCAAGCGTCAGGTGGGCGCCGTCGCCCGTGGACTGCGTGTCTGGGCGGCACGTGGGTGGGGTCTTGGGGCACTGTGTTTCCACGTGTGGCCCTGGTGCCCGTCTCGAGGGTGCGCGGGCGTGGCGGTTGCCGGGGCGCTCTGAGGCGGGCTGCTCCGGGTGTCGAGGGCTGCCTAGACCCATACCACCCTGAGAGCATCCGATCTCGTGGCATCTCGGATGCTAAGCAGGGTCGGGCCCGCTTAGTGCTTGGACGGCAGACCGCCTGGGAATCCCGGCCGCTGCAATCTGCTTCTGCAGGGTTGCGACCCCTGGGCGCGAGGCGCCTTGTTTTGCTTGGTCGGCGGTGCCGAGTGCCAGGTGGGCGCCGGTGCCCCTAAGCTGCGAGTCTGAGCGGCACTTGGGTGGGGTCTTAGGGCACTGTGTTTCCAGGTGTGGTTCAGGTGCCTGTCTCGAGGGTGCATGGGGCATGGAGGTATTGGGTGCGCGCTCGAGAGCGCGGCTCCGGGAGGCGGGGGTGCCTACGGCCATACCACCCTGAGAACGCCCGATCTCGTCTGATCTCGGAAGCTAAGCAGGGTCGGGCCCGGTTAGTACTTGGATGGGAGACCGCCTGGGAATACCGGGTGCTGTAGGCTTCTTTTGCTGGGTAGAGGCCCCTCGGGTGAGGCGCCTTGTTTCTCTTGGGCACGGGTTCCGAGCGTCACGAGAGCAGCTGCGTCCGCGGGCTGCGAGGCTGGGCAGCCGTTGGCGTAGGTGGTAGGGGGGCGGCGTGTCTGTGGGTGGCCCAGGTAGCCATCTGGAGGGTGCGTGGGGTGTGGACGATGTCGGGGCGCTCTCGAGAGCGCTGCTCCGGGAGGCAGGGGTGCCTACGGCCATACCACCCTGAGAACGCCCGATCTCGTCTGATCTCGGAAGCTAAGCAGGGTCGGGCCCGGTTAGTACTTGGATGGGAGACCGCCTGGGAATACCGGGTGCTGTAGGCTTCTTTTGCGGGCTGCAGGCCCCTAGGTGCGAGCGGCCTTGTTTTGCTTGGGCAGCGGTGGCAAGCGTCAGGTGGGCGCCGTCGCCCGTGGACTGCGTGTCTGGGCGGCACGTGGGTGGGGTCTTGGGGCACTGTGTTTCCACGTGTGGCCCTGGTGCCCGTCTCGAGGGTGCGCGGGCGTGGCGGTTGCCGGGGCGCTCTGAGGCGGGCTGCTCCGGGTGTCGAGGGCTGCCTAGACCCATACCACCCTGAGAGCATCCGATCTCGTGGCATCTCGGATGCTAAGCAGGGTCGGGCCCGCTTAGTGCTTGGACGGCAGACCGCCTGGGAATCCCGGCCGCTGCAATCTGCTTCTGCAGGGTTGCGACCCCTGGGCGCGAGGCGCCTTGTTTTGCTTGGTCGGCGGTGCCGAGTGCCAGGTGGGCGCCGGTGCCCCTAAGCTGCGAGTCTGAGCGGCACTTGGGTGGGGTCTTAGGGCACTGTGTTTCCAGGTGTGGTTCAGGTGCCTGTCTCGAGGGTGCATGGGGCATGGAGGTATTGGGTGCGCGCTCGAGAGCGCGGCTCCGGAAGGTGGGGGTGCCTACGGCCATACCACCCTGAGAACGCCCGATCTCGTCTGATCTCGGAAGCTAAGCAGGGTCGGGCCCGGTTAGTACTTGGATGGGAGACCGCCTGGGAATACCGGGTGCTGTAGGCTTCTTTTGCTGGGTAGAGGCCCCTCGGGTGAGGCGCCTTGTTTCTCTTGGGCACGGGTTCCGAGCGTCACGAGAGCAGCTGCGTCCGCGGGCTGCGAGGCTGGGCAGCCGTTGGCGTAGGTGGTAGGGGGGCGGCGTGTCTGTGGGTGGCCCAGGTAGCCATCTGGAGGGTGCGTGGGGTGTGGACGATGTCGGGGCGCTCTCGAGAGCGCTGCTCCGGGAGGCAGGGGTGCCTACGGCCATACCACCCTGAGAACGCCCGATCTCGTCTGATCTCGGAAGCTAAGCAGGGTCGGGCCCGGTTAGTACTTGGATGGGAGACCGCCTGGGAATACCGGGTGCTGTAGGCTTCTTTTGCTGGGTAGAGGCCCCTCGGGTGAGGCGCCTTGTTTCTCTTGGGCACGGGTTCCGAGCGTCACGAGAGCAGCTGCGTCCGCGGGCTGCGAGGCTGGGCAGCCGTTGGCGTAGGTGGTAGGGGGCGGCGTGTCTGTGGGTGGCCCAGGTAGCCATCTGGAGGGTGCGTGGGGTGTGGACGATGTCGGGGCGCTCTCGAGAGCGCTGCTCCGGGAGGCAGGGGTGCCTACGGCCATACCACCCTGAGAACGCCCGATCTCGTCTGATCTCGGAAGCTAAGCAGGGTCGGGCCCGGTTAGTACTTGGATGGGAGACCGCCTGGGAATACCGGGTGCTGTAGGCTTCTTTTGCGGGCTGCAGGCCCCTAGGTGCGAGCGGCCTTGTTTTGCTTGGGCAGCGGTGGCAAGCGTCAGGTGGGCGCCGTCGCCCGTGGACTGCGTGTCTGGGCGGCACGTGGGTGGGGTCTTGGGGCACTGTGTTTCCACGTGTGGCCCTGGTGCCCGTCTCGAGGGTGCGCGGGCGTGGCGGTTGCCGGGGCGCTCTGAGGCGGGCTGCTCCGGGTGTCGAGGGCTGCCTAGACCCATACCACCCTGAGAGCATCCGATCTCGTGGCATCTCGGATGCTAAGCAGGGTCGGGCCCGCTTAGTGCTTGGACGGCAGACCGCCTGGGAATCCCGGCCGCTGCAATCTGCTTCTGCAGGGTTGCGACCCCTGGGCGCGAGGCGCCTTGTTTTGCTTGGTCGGCGGTGCCGAGTGCCAGGTGGGCGCCGGTGCCCCTAAGCTGCGAGTCTGAGCGGCACTTGGGTGGGGTCTTAGGGCACTGTGTTTCCAGGTGTGGTTCAGGTGCCTGTCTCGAGGGTGCATGGGGCATGGAGGTATTGGGTGCGCGCTCGAGAGCGCGGCTCCGGAAGGTGGGGGTGCCTACGGCCATACCACCCTGAGAACGCCCGATCTCGTCTGATCTCGGAAGCTAAGCAGGGTCGGGCCCGGTTAGTACTTGGATGGGAGACCGCCTGGGAATACCGGGTGCTGTAGGCTTCTTTTGCTGGGTAGAGGCCCCTCGGGTGAGGCGCCTTGTTTCTCTTGGGCACGGGTTCCGAGCGTCACGAGAGCAGCTGCGTCCGCGGGCTGCGAGGCTGGGCAGCCGTTGGCGTAGGTGGTAGGGGGCGGCGTGTCTGTGGGTGGCCCAGGTAGCCATCTGGAGGGTGCGTGGGGTGTGGACGATGTCGGGGCGCTCTCGAGAGCGCTGCTCCGGGAGGCAGGGGTGCCTACGGCCATACCACCCTGAGAACGCCCGATCTCGTCTGATCTCGGAAGCTAAGCAGGGTCGGGCCCGGTTAGTACTTGGATGGGAGACCGCCTGGGAATACCGGGTGCTGTAGGCTTCTTTTGCGGGCTGCAGGCCCCTAGGTGCGAGCGGCCTTGTTTTGCTTGGGCAGCGGTGGCAAGCGTCAGGTGGGCGCCGTCGCCCGTGGACTGCGTGTCTGGGCGGCACGTGGGTGGGGTCTTGGGGCACTGTGTTTCCACGTGTGGCCCTGGTGCCCGTCTCGAGGGTGCGCGGGCGTGGCGGTTGCCGGGGCGCTCTGAGGCGGGCTGCTCCGGGTGTCGAGGGCTGCCTAGACCCATACCACCCTGAGAGCATCCGATCTCGTGGCATCTCGGATGCTAAGCAGGGTCGGGCCCGCTTAGTGCTTGGACGGCAGACCGCCTGGGAATCCCGGCCGCTGCAATCTGCTTCTGCAGGGTTGCGACCCCTGGGCGCGAGGCGCCTTGTTTTGCTTGGTCGGCGGTGCCGAGTGCCAGGTGGGCGCCGGTGCCCCTAAGCTGCGAGTCTGAGCGGCACTTGGGTGGGGTCTTAGGGCACTGTGTTTCCAGGTGTGGTTCAGGTGCCTGTCTCGAGGGTGCATGGGGCATGGAGGTATTGGGTGCGCGCTCGAGAGCGCGGCTCCGGGAGGTGGGGGTGCCTACGGCCATACCACCCTGAGAACGCCCGATCTCGTCTGATCTCGGAAGCTAAGCAGGGTCGGGCCCGGTTAGTACTTGGATGGGAGACCGCCTGGGAATACCGGGTGCTGTAGGCTTCTTTTGCTGGGTAGAGGCCCCTCGGGTGAGGCGCCTTGTTTCTCTTGGGCACGGGTTCCGAGCGTCACGGGAGCAGCTGCGTCCGCAGGCTGCGCGGCTGGGCAGCCGTTGGCGTAGGTGGTAGGGGGGCGGCGTGTCTGTGGGTGGCCCAGGTAGCCATCTGGAGGGTGCGTGGGGTGTGGACGATGTCGGGGCACTCTCGAGAGCGCTGCTCCGGGAGGCAGGGGTGCCTACGGCCATACCACCCTGAGAACGCCCGATCTCGTCTGATCTCGGAAGCTAAGCAGGGTCAGGCCCGGTTAGTACTTGGATGGGAGACCGCCTGGGAATACCGGGTGCTGTAGGCTTCTTTTGCTGGGTAGAGGCCCCTCGGGTGAGGCGCCTTGTTTCTCTTGGGCACGGGTTCCGAGCGTCACGAGAGCAGCTGCGTCCGCGGGCTGCGAGGCTGGGCAGCCGTTGGCGTAGGTGGTAGGGGGCGGCGTGTCTGTGGGTGGCCCAGGTAGCCATCTGGAGGGTGCGTGGGGTGTGGACGATGTCGGGGCGCTCTCGAGAGCGCTGCTCCGGGAGGCAGGGGTGCCTACGGCCATACCACCCTGAGAACGCCCGATCTCGTCTGATCTCGGAAGCTAAGCAGGGTCGGGCCCGGTTAGTACTTGGATGGGAGACCGCCTGGGAATACCGGGTGCTGTAGGCTTCTTTTGCGGGCTGCAGGCCCCTAGGTGCGAGCGGCCTTGTTTTGCTTGGGCAGCGGTGGCAAGCGTCAGGTGGGCGCCGTCGCCCGTGGACTGCGTGTCTGGGCGGCACGTGGGTGGGGTCTTGGGGCACTGTGTTTCCACGTGTGGCCCTGGTGCCCGTCTCGAGGGTGCGCGGGCGTGGCGGTTGCCGGGGCGCTCTGAGGCGGGCTGCTCCGGGTGTCGAGGGCTGCCTAGACCCATACCACCCTGAGAGCATCCGATCTCGTGGCATCTCGGATGCTAAGCAGGGTCGGGCCCGCTTAGTGCTTGGACGGCAGACCGCCTGGGAATCCCGGCCGCTGCAATCTGCTTCTGCAGGGTTGCGACCCCTGGGCGCGAGGCGCCTTGTTTTGCTTGGTCGGCGGTGCCGAGTGCCAGGTGGGCGCCGGTGCCCCTAAGCTGCGAGTCTGAGCGGCACTTGGGTGGGGTCTTAGGGCACTGTGTTTCCAGGTGTGGTTCAGGTGCCTGTCTCGAGGGTGCATGGGGCATGGAGGTATTGGGTGCGCGCTCGAGAGCGCGGCTCCGGAAGGTGGGGGTGCCTACGGCCATACCACCCTGAGAACGCCCGATCTCGTCTGATCTCGGAAGCTAAGCAGGGTCGGGCCCGGTTAGTACTTGGATGGGAGACCGCCTGGGAATACCGGGTGCTGTAGGCTTCTTTTGCTGGGTAGAGGCCCCTCGGGTGAGGCGCCTTGTTTCTCTTGGGCACGGGTTCCGAGCGTCACGAGAGCAGCTGCGTCCGCGGGCTGCGAGGCTGGGCAGCCGTTGGCGTAGGTGGTAGGGGGGCGGCGTGTCTGTGGGTGGCCCAGGTAGCCATCTGGAGGGTGCGTGGGGTGTGGACGATGTCGGGGCGCTCTCGAGAGCGCTGCTCCGGGAGGCAGGGGTGCCTACGGCCATACCACCCTGAGAACGCCCGATCTCGTCTGATCTCGGAAGCTAAGCAGGGTCGGGCCCGGTTAGTACTTGGATGGGAGACCGCCTGGGAATACCGGGTGCTGTAGGCTTCTTTTGCAGGCTGCAGGCCCCTAGGTGCGAGCGGCCTTGTTTTGCTTGGGCAGCGGTGGCAAGCGTCAGGTGGGCGCCGTCGCCCGTGGACTGCGTGTCTGGGCGGCACGTGGGTGGGGTCTTGGGGCACTGTGTTTCCACGTGTGGCCCTGGTGCCCGTCTCGAGGGTGCGCGGGCGTGGCGGTTGCCGGGGCGCTCTGAGGCGGGCTGCTCCGGGTGTCGAGGGCTGCCTAGACCCATACCACCCTGAGAGCATCCGATCTCGTGGCATCTCGGATGCTAAGCAGGGTCGGGCCCGCTTAGTGCTTGGACGGCAGACCGCCTGGGAATCCCGGCCGCTGCAATCTGCTTCTGCAGGGTTGCGACCCCTGGGCGCGAGGCGCCTTGTTTTGCTTGGTCGGCGGTGCCGAGTGCCAGGTGGGCGCCGGTGCCCCTAAGCTGCGAGTCTGAGCGGCACTTGGGTGGGGTCTTAGGGCACTGTGTTTCCAGGTGTGGTTCAGGTGCCTGTCTCGAGGGTGCATGGGGCATGGAGGTATTGGGTGCGCGCTCGAGAGCGTGGCTCCGGGAGGTGGGGGTGCCTACGGCCATACCACCCTGAGAACGCCCGATCTCGTCTGATCTCGGAAGCTAAGCAGGGTCGGGCCCGGTTAGTACTTGGATGGGAGACCGCCTGGGAATACCGGGTGCTGTAGGCTTCTTTTGCTGGGTAGAGGCCCCTCGGGTGAGGCGCCTTGTTTCTCTTGGGCACGGGTTCCGAGCGTCACGAGAGCAGCTGCGTCCGCGGGCTGCGAGGCTGGGCAGCCGTTGGCGTAGGTGGTAGGGGGCGGCGTGTCTGTGGGTGGCCCAGGTAGCCATCTGGAGGGTGCGTGGGGTGTGGACGATGTCGGGGCGCTCTCGAGAGCGCTGCTCCGGGAGGCAGGGGTGCCTACGGCCATACCACCCTGAGAACGCCCGATCTCGTCTGATCTCGGAAGCTAAGCAGGGTCGGGCCCGGTTAGTACTTGGATGGGAGACCGCCTGGGAATACCGGGTGCTGTAGGCTTCTTTTGCGGGCTGCAGGCCCCTAGGTGCGAGCGGCCTTGTTTTGCTTGGGCAGCGGTGGCAAGCGTCAGGTGGGCGCCGTCGCCCGTGGACTGCGTGTCTGGGCGGCACGTGGGTGGGGTCTTGGGGCACTGTGTTTCCACGTGTGGCCCTGGTGCCCGTCTCGAGGGTGCGCGGGCGTGGCGGTTGCCGGGGCGCTCTGAGGCGGGCTGCTCCGGGTGTCGAGGGCTGCCTAGACCCATACCACCCTGAGAGCATCCGATCTCGTGGCATCTCGGATGCT
Source organism: Acanthornis magna (assembly GCA_036785705.1). Taxonomy (NCBI): domain Eukaryota; kingdom Metazoa; phylum Chordata; class Aves; order Passeriformes; family Acanthizidae; genus Acanthornis; species Acanthornis magna. The sequence goes on along the minus strand of JAWUZG010000467.1, from coordinate 931,294 downwards.
AAGCAGGGTCGGGCCCGCTTAGTGCTTGGACGGCAGACCGCCTGGGAATCCCGGCCGCTGCAATCTGCTTCTGCAGGGTTGCGACCCCTGGGCGCGAGGCGCCTTGTTTTGCTTGGTCGGCGGTGCCGAGTGCCAGGTGGGCGCCGGTGCCCCTAAGCTGCGAGTCTGAGCGGCACTTGGGTGGGGTCTTAGGGCACTGTGTTTCCAGGTGTGGTTCAGGTGCCTGTCTCGAGGGTGCATGGGGCATGGAGGTATTGGGTGCGCGCTCGAGAGCGCGGCTCCGGGAGGTGGGGGTGCCTACGGCCATACCACCCTGAGAACGCCCGATCTCGTCTGATCTCGGAAGCTAAGCAGGGTCGGGCCCGGTTAGTACTTGGATGGGAGACCGCCTGGGAATACCGGGTGCTGTAGGCTTCTTTTGCTGGGTAGAGGCCCCTCGGGTGAGGCGCCTTGTTTCTCTTGGGCACGGGTTCCGAGCGTCACGGGAGCAGCTGCGTCCGCAGGCTGCGCGGCTGGGCAGCCGTTGGCGTAGGTGGTAGGGGGGCGGCGTGTCTGTGGGTGGCCCAGGTAGCCATCTGGAGGGTGCGTGGGGTGTGGACGATGTCGGGGCACTCTCGAGAGCGCTGCTCCGGGAGGCAGGGGTGCCTACGGCCATACCACCCTGAGAACGCCCGATCTCGTCTGATCTCGGAAGCTAAGCAGGGTCGGGCCCGGTTAGTACTTGGATGGGAGACCGCCTGGGAATACCGGGTGCTGTAGGCTTCTTTTGCGGGCTGCAGGCCCCTAGGTGCGAGCGGCCTTGTTTTGCTTGGGCAGCGGTGGCAAGCGTCAGGTGGGCGCCGTCGCCCATGGACTGCGTGTCTGGGCGGCACGTGGGTGGGGTCTTGGGGCACTGTGTTTCCACGTGTGGCCCTGGTGCCCGTCTCGAGGGTGCGCGGGCGTGGCGGTTGCCGGGGCGCTCTGAGGCGGGCTGCTCCGGGTGTCGAGGGCTGCCTAGACCCATACCACCCTGAGAGCATCCGATCTCGTGGCATCTCGGATGCTAAGCAGGGTCGGGCCCGCTTAGTGCTTGGACGGCAGACCGCCTGGGAATCCCGGCCGCTGCAATCTGCTTCTGCAGGGTTGCGACCCCTGGGCGCGAGGCGCCTTGTTTTGCTTGGTCGGCGGTGCCGAGTGCCAGGTGGGCGCCGGTGCCCCTAAGCTGCGAGTCTGAGCGGCACTTGGGTGGGGTCTTAGGGCACTGTGTTTCCAGGTGTGGTTCAGGTGCCTGTCTCGAGGGTGCATGGGGCATGGAGGTATTGGGTGCGCGCTCGAGAGCGCGGCTCCGGAAGGTGGGGGTGCCTACGGCCATACCACCCTGAGAACGCCCGATCTCGTCTGATTTCGGAAGCTAAGCAGGGTCGGGCCCGGTTAGTACTTGGATGGGAGACCGCCTGGGAATACCGGGTGCTGTAGGCTTCTTTTGCTGGGTAGAGGCCCCTCGGGTGAGGCGCCTTGTTTCTCTTGGGCACGGGTTCCGAGCGTCACGAGAGCAGCTGCGTCCGCGGGCTGCGAGGCTGGGCAGCCGTTGGCGTAGGTGGTAGGGGGGCGGCGTGTCTGTGGGTGGCCCAGGTAGCCATCTGGAGGGTGCGTGGGGTGTGGACGATGTCGGGGCGCTCTCGAGAGCGCTGCTCCGGGAGGCAGGGGTGCCTACGGCCATACCACCCTGAGAACGCCCGATCTCGTCTGATCTCGGAAGCTAAGCAGGGTCGGGCCCGGTTAGTACTTGGATGGGAGACCGCCTGGGAATACCGGGTGCTGTAGGCTTCTTTTGCGGGCTGCAGGCCCCTAGGTGCGAGCGGCCTTGTTTTGCTTGGGCAGCGGTGGCAAGCGTCAGGTGGGCGCCGTCGCCCGTGGACTGCGTGTCTGGGCGGCACGTGGGTGGGGTCTTGGGGCACTGTGTTTCCACGTGTGGCCCTGGTGCCCGTCTCGAGGGTGCGCGGGCGTGGCGGTTGCCGGGGCGCTCTGAGGCGGGCTGCTCCGGGTGTCGAGGGCTGCCTAGACCCATACCACCCTGAGAGCATCCGATCTCGTGGCATCTCGGATGCTAAGCAGGGTCGGGCCCGCTTAGTGCTTGGACGGCAGACCGCCTGGGAATCCCGGCCGCTGCAATCTGCTTCTGCAGGGTTGCGACCCCTGGGCGCGAGGCGCCTTGTTTTGCTTGGTCGGCGGTGCCGAGTGCCAGGTGGGCGCCGGTGCCCCTAAGCTGCGAGTCTGAGCGGCACTTGGGTGGGGTCTTAGGGCACTGTGTTTCCAGGTGTGGTTCAGGTGCCTGTCTCGAGGGTGCATGGGGCATGGAGGTATTGGGTGCGCGCTCGAGAGCGCGGCTCCGGGAGGCGGGGGTGCCTACGGCCATACCACCCTGAGAACGCCCGATCTCGTCTGATCTCGGAAGCTAAGCAGGGTCGGGCCCGGTTAGTACTTGGATGGGAGACCGCCTGGGAATACCGGGTGCTGTAGGCTTCTTTTGCTGGGTAGAGGCCCCTCGGGTGAGGCGCCTTGTTTCTCTTGGGCACGGGTTCCGAGCGTCACGAGAGCAGCTGCGTCCGCGGGCTGCGAGGCTGGGCAGCCGTTGGCGTAGGTGGTAGGGGGGCGGCGTGTCTGTGGGTGGCCCAGGTAGCCATCTGGAGGGTGCGTGGGGTGTGGACGATGTCGGGGCGCTCTCGAGAGCGCTGCTCCGGGAGGCAGGGGTGCCTACGGCCATACCACCCTGAGAACGCCCGATCTCGTCTGATCTCGGAAGCTAAGCAGGGTCGGGCCCGGTTAGTACTTGGATGGGAGACCGCCTGGGAATACCGGGTGCTGTAGGCTTCTTTTGCGGGCTGCAGGCCCCTAGGTGCGAGCGGCCTTGTTTTGCTTGGGCAGCGGTGGCAAGCGTCAGGTGGGCGCCGTCGCCCGTGGACTGCGTGTCTGGGCGGCACGTGGGTGGGGTCTTGGGGCACTGTGTTTCCACGTGTGGCCCTGGTGCCCGTCTCGAGGGTGCGCGGGCGTGGCGGTTGCCGGGGCGCTCTGAGGCGGGCTGCTCCGGGTGTCGAGGGCTGCCTAGACCCATACCACCCTGAGAGCATCCGATCTCGTGGCATCTCGGATGCTAAGCAGGGTCGGGCCCGCTTAGTGCTTGGACGGCAGACCGCCTGGGAATCCCGGCCGCTGCAATCTGCTTCTGCAGGGTTGCGACCCCTGGGCGCGAGGCGCCTTGTTTTGCTTGGTCGGCGGTGCCGAGTGCCAGGTGGGCGCCGGTGCCCCTAAGCTGCGAGTCTGAGCGGCACTTGGGTGGGGTCTTAGGGCACTGTGTTTCCAGGTGTGGTTCAGGTGCCTGTCTCGAGGGTGCATGGGGCATGGAGGTATTGGGTGCGCGCTCGAGAGCGCGGCTCCGGAAGGTGGGGGTGCCTACGGCCATACCACCCTGAGAACGCCCGATCTCGTCTGATCTCGGAAGCTAAGCAGGGTCGGGCCCGGTTAGTACTTGGATGGGAGACCGCCTGGGAATACCGGGTGCTGTAGGCTTCTTTTGCTGGGTAGAGGCCCCTCGGGTGAGGCGCCTTGTTTCTCTTGGGCACGGGTTCCGAGCGTCACGAGAGCAGCTGCGTCCGCGGGCTGCGAGGCTGGGCAGCCGTTGGCGTAGGTGGTAGGGGGGCGGCGTGTCTGTGGGTGGCCCAGGTAGCCATCTGGAGGGTGCGTGGGGTGTGGACGATGTCGGGGCGCTCTCGAGAGCGCTGCTCCGGGAGGCAGGGGTGCCTACGGCCATACCACCCTGAGAACGCCCGATCTCGTCTGATCTCGGAAGCTAAGCAGGGTCGGGCCCGGTTAGTACTTGGATGGGAGACTGCCTGGGAATACCGGGTGCTGTAGGCTTCTTTTGCAGGCTGCAGGCCCCTAGGTGCGAGCGGCCTTGTTTTGCTTGGGCAGCGGTGGCAAGCGTCAGGTGGGCGCCGTCGCCCGTGGACTGCGTGTCTGGGCGGCACGTGGGTGGGGTCTTGGGGCACTGTGTTTCCACGTGTGGCCCTGGTGCCCGTCTCGAGGGTGCGCGGGCGTGGCGGTTGCCGGGGCGCTCTGAGGCGGGCTGCTCCGGGTGTCGAGGGCTGCCTAGACCCATACCACCCTGAGAGCATCCGATCTCGTGGCATCTCGGATGCTAAGCAGGGTCGGGCCCGCTTAGTGCTTGGACGGCAGACCGCCTGGGAATCCCGGCCGCTGCAATCTGCTTCTGCAGGGTTGCGACCCCTGGGCGCGAGGCGCCTTGTTTTGCTTGGTCGGCGGTGCCGAGTGCCAGGTGGGCGCCGGTGCCCCTAAGCTGCGAGTCTGAGCGGCACTTGGGTGGGGTCTTAGGGCACTGTGTTTCCAGGTGTGGTTCAGGTGCCTGTCTCGAGGGTGCATGGGGCATGGAGGTATTGGGTGCGCGCTCGAGAGCGCGGCTCCGGGGGGTGGGGGTGCCTACGGCCATACCACCCTGAGAACGCCCGATCTCGTCTGATCTCGGAAGCTAAGCAGGGTCGGGCCCGGTTAGTACTTGGATGGGAGACCGCCTGGGAATACCGGGTGCTGTAGGCTTCTTTTGCTGGGTAGAGGCCCCTCGGGTGAGGCGCCTTGTTTCTCTTGGGCACGGGTTCCGAGCGTCACGGGAGCAGCTGCGTCCGCAGGCTGCGCGGCTGGGCAGCCGTTGGCGTAGGTGGTAGGGGGGCGGCGTGTCTGTGGGTGGCCCAGGTAGCCATCTGGAGGGTGCGTGGGGTGTGGACGATGTCGGGGCGCTCTCGAGAGCGCTGCTCCGGGAGGCAGGGGTGCCTACGGCCATACCACCCTGAGAACGCCCGATCTCGTCTGATCTCGGAAGCTAAGCAGGGTCGGGCCCGGTTAGTACTTGGATGGGAGACCGCCTGGGAATACCGGGTGCTGTAGGCTTCTTTTGCGGGCTGCAGGCCCCTAGGTGCGAGCGGCCTTGTTTTGCTTGGGCAGCGGTGGCAAGCGTCAGGTGGGCGCCGTCGCCCGTGGACTGCGTGTCTGGGCGGCACGTGGGTGGGGTCTTGGGGCACTGTGTTTCCACGTGTGGCCCTGGTGCCCGTCTCGAGGGTGCGCGGGCGTGGCGGTTGCCGGGGCGCTCTGAGGCGGGCTGCTCCGGGTGTCGAGGGCTGCCTAGACCCATACCACCCTGAGAGCATCCGATCTCGTGGCATCTCGGATGCTAAGCAGGGTCGGGCCCGCTTAGTGCTTGGACGGCAGACCGCCTGGGAATCCCGGCCGCTGCAATCTGCTTCTGCAGGGTTGCGACCCCTGGGCGCGAGGCGCCTTGTTTTGCTTGGTCGGCGGTGCCGAGTGCCAGGTGGGCGCCGGTGCCCCTAAGCTGCGAGTCTGAGCGGCACTTGGGTGGGGTCTTAGGGCACTGTGTTTCCAGGTGTGGTTCAGGTGCCTGTCTCGAGGGTGCATGGGGCATGGAGGTATTGGGTGCGCGCTCGAGAGCGCGGCTCCGGAAGGTGGGGGTGCCTACGGCCATACCACCCTGAGAACGCCCGATCTCGTCTGATTTCGGAAGCTAAGCAGGGTCGGGCCCGGTTAGTACTTGGATGGGAGACCGCCTGGGAATACCGGGTGCTGTAGGCTTCTTTTGCTGGGTAGAGGCCCCTCGGGTGAGGCGCCTTGTTTCTCTTGGGCACGGGTTCCGAGCGTCACGAGAGCAGCTGCGTCCGCGGGCTGCGAGGCTGGGCAGCCGTTGGCGTAGGTGGTAGGGGGGCGGCGTGTCTGTGGGTGGCCCAGGTAGCCATCTGGAGGGTGCGTGGGGTGTGGACGATGTCGGGGCGCTCTCGAGAGCGCTGCTCCGGGAGGCAGGGGTGCCTACGGCCATACCACCCTGAGAACGCCCGATCTCGTCTGATCTCGGAAGCTAAGCAGGGTCGGGCCCGGTTAGTACTTGGATGGGAGACCGCCTGGGAATACCGGGTGCTGTAGGCTTCTTTTGCGGGCTGCAGGCCCCTAGGTGCGAGCGGCCTTGTTTTGCTTGGGCAGCGGTGGCAAGCGTCAGGTGGGCGCCGTCGCCCGTGGACTGCGTGTCTGGGCGGCACGTGGGTGGGGTCTTGGGGCACTGTGTTTCCACGTGTGGCCCTGGTGCCCGTCTCGAGGGTGCGCGGGCGTGGCGGTTGCCGGGGCGCTCTGAGGCGGGCTGCTCCGGGTGTCGAGGGCTGCCTAGACCCATACCACCCTGAGAGCATCCGATCTCGTGGCATCTCGGATGCTAAGCAGGGTCGGGCCCGCTTAGTGCTTGGACGGCAGACCGCCTGGGAATCCCGGCCGCTGCAATCTGCTTCTGCAGGGTTGCGACCCCTGGGCGCGAGGCGCCTTGTTTTGCTTGGTCGGCGGTGCCGAGTGCCAGGTGGGCGCCGGTGCCCCTAAGCTGCGAGTCTGAGCGGCACTTGGGTGGGGTCTTAGGGCACTGTGTTTCCAGGTGTGGTTCAGGTGCCTGTCTCGAGGGTGCATGGGGCATGGAGGTATTGGGTGCGCGCTCGAGAGCGCGGCTCCGGGAGGCGGGGGTGCCTACGGCCATACCACCCTGAGAACGCCCGATCTCGTCTGATCTCGGAAGCTAAGCAGGGTCGGGCCCGGTTAGTACTTGGATGGGAGACCGCCTGGGAATACCGGGTGCTGTAGGCTTCTTTTGCTGGGTAGAGGCCCCTCGGGTGAGGCGCCTTGTTTCTCTTGGGCACGGGTTCCGAGCGTCACGAGAGCAGCTGCGTCCGCGGGCTGCGAGGCTGGGCAGCCGTTGGCGTAGGTGGTAGGGGGGCGGCGTGTCTGTGGGTGGCCCAGGTAGCCATCTGGAGGGTGCGTGGGGTGTGGACGATGTCGGGGCGCTCTCGAGAGCGCTGCTCCGGGAGGCAGGGGTGCCTACGGCCATACCACCCTGAGAACGCCCGATCTCGTCTGATCTCGGAAGCTAAGCAGGGTCGGGCCCGGTTAGTACTTGGATGGGAGACCGCCTGGGAATACCGGGTGCTGTAGGCTTCTTTTGCGGGCTGCAGGCCCCTAGGTGCGAGCGGCCTTGTTTTGCTTGGGCAGCGGTGGCAAGCGTCAGGTGGGCGCCGTCGCCCGTGGACTGCGTGTCTGGGCGGCACGTGGGTGGGGTCTTGGGGCACTGTGTTTCCACGTGTGGCCCTGGTGCCCGTCTCGAGGGTGCGCGGGCGTGGCGGTTGCCGGGGCGCTCTGAGGCGGGCTGCTCCGGGTGTCGAGGGCTGCCTAGACCCATACCACCCTGAGAGCATCCGATCTCGTGGCATCTCGGATGCTAAGCAGGGTCGGGCCCGCTTAGTGCTTGGACGGCAGACCGCCTGGGAATCCCGGCCGCTGCAATCTGCTTCTGCAGGGTTGCGACCCCTGGGCGCGAGGCGCCTTGTTTTGCTTGGTCGGCGGTGCCGAGTGCCAGGTGGGCGCCGGTGCCCCTAAGCTGCGAGTCTGAGCGGCACTTGGGTGGGGTCTTAGGGCACTGTGTTTCCAGGTGTGGTTCAGGTGCCTGTCTCGAGGGTGCATGGGGCATGGAGGTATTGGGTGCGCGCTCGAGAGCGCGGCTCCGGAAGGTGGGGGTGCCTACGGCCATACCACCCTGAGAACGCCCGATCTCGTCTGATCTCGGAAGCTAAGCAGGGTCGGGCCCGGTTAGTACTTGGATGGGAGACCGCCTGGGAATACCGGGTGCTGTAGGCTTCTTTTGCTGGGTAGAGGCCCCTCGGGTGAGGCGCCTTGTTTCTCTTGGGCACGGGTTCCGAGCGTCACGAGAGCAGCTGCGTCCGCGGGCTGCGAGGCTGGGCAGCCGTTGGCGTAGGTGGTAGGGGGGCGGCGTGTCTGTGGGTGGCCCAGGTAGCCATCTGGAGGGTGCGTGGGGTGTGGACGATGTCGGGGCGCTCTCGAGAGCGCTGCTCCGGGAGGCAGGGGTGCCTACGGCCATACCACCCTGAGAACGCCCGATCTCGTCTGATCTCGGAAGCTAAGCAGGGTCGGGCCCGGTTAGTACTTGGATGGGAGACTGCCTGGGAATACCGGGTGCTGTAGGCTTCTTTTGCAGGCTGCAGGCCCCTAGGTGCGAGCGGCCTTGTTTTGCTTGGGCAGCGGTGGCAAGCGTCAGGTGGGCGCCGTCGCCCGTGGACTGCGTGTCTGGGCGGCACGTGGGTGGGGTCTTGGGGCACTGTGTTTCCACGTGTGGCCCTGGTGCCCGTCTCGAGGGTGCGCGGGCGTGGCGGTTGCCGGGGCGCTCTGAGGCGGGCTGCTCCGGGTGTCGAGGGCTGCCTAGACCCATACCACCCTGAGAGCATCCGATCTCGTGGCATCTCGGATGCTAAGCAGGGTCGGGCCCGCTTAGTGCTTGGACGGCAGACCGCCTGGGAATCCCGGCCGCTGCAATCTGCTTCTGCAGGGTTGCGACCCCTGGGCGCGAGGCGCCTTGTTTTGCTTGGTCGGCGGTGCCGAGTGCCAGGTGGGCGCCGGTGCCCCTAAGCTGCGAGTCTGAGCGGCACTTGGGTGGGGTCTTAGGGCACTGTGTTTCCAGGTGTGGTTCAGGTGCCTGTCTCGAGGGTGCATGGGGCATGGAGGTATTGGGTGCGCGCTCGAGAGCGCGGCTCCGGGGGGTGGGGGTGCCTACGGCCATACCACCCTGAGAACGCCCGATCTCGTCTGATCTCGGAAGCTAAGCAGGGTCGGGCCCGGTTAGTACTTGGATGGGAGACCGCCTGGGAATACCGGGTGCTGTAGGCTTCTTTTGCTGGGTAGAGGCCCCTCGGGTGAGGCGCCTTGTTTCTCTTGGGCACGGGTTCCGAGCGTCACGGGAGCAGCTGCGTCCGCAGGCTGCGCGGCTGGGCAGCCGTTGGCGTAGGTGGTAGGGGGGCGGCGTGTCTGTGGGTGGCCCAGGTAGCCATCTGGAGGGTGCGTGGGGTGTGGACGATGTCGGGGCGCTCTCGAGAGCGCTGCTCCGGGAGGCAGGGGTGCCTACGGCCATACCACCCTGAGAACGCCCGATCTCGTCTGATCTCGGAAGCTAAGCAGGGTCGGGCCCGGTTAGTACTTGGATGGGAGACCGCCTGGGAATACCGGGTGCTGTAGGCTTCTTTTGCGGGCTGCAGGCCCCTAGGTGCGAGCGGCCTTGTTTTGCTTGGGCAGCGGTGGCAAGCGTCAGGTGGGCGCCGTCGCCCGTGGACTGCGTGTCTGGGCGGCACGTGGGTGGGGTCTTGGGGCACTGTGTTTCCACGTGTGGCCCTGGTGCCCGTCTCGAGGGTGCGCGGGCGTGGCGGTTGCCGGGGCGCTCTGAGGCGGGCTGCTCCGGGTGTCGAGGGCTGCCTAGACCCATACCACCCTGAGAGCATCCGATCTCGTGGCATCTCGGATGCTAAGCAGGGTCGGGCCCGCTTAGTGCTTGGACGGCAGACCGCCTGGGAATCCCGGCCGCTGCAATCTGCTTCTGCAGGGTTGCGACCCCTGGGCGCGAGGCGCCTTGTTTTGCTTGGTCGGCGGTGCCGAGCGCCAGGTGGGCGCCGGTGCCCCTAAGCTGCGAGTCTGAGCGGCACTTGGGTGGGGTCTTAGGGCACTGTGTTTCCAGGTGTGGTTCAGGTGCCTGTCTCGAGGGTGCATGGGGCATGGAGGTATTGGGTGCGCGCTCGAGAGCGCGGCTCCGGAAGGTGGGGGTGCCTACGGCCATACCACCCTGAGAACGCCCAATCTCGTCTGATTTCGGAAGCTAAGCAGGGTCGGGCCCGGTTAGTACTTGGATGGGAGACCGCCTGGGAATACCCGGTGCTGTAGGCTTCTTTTGCTGGGTAGAGGCCCCTCGGGTGAGGCGCCTTGTTTCTCTTGGGCACGGGTTCCGAGCGTCACGAGAGCAGCTGCGTCCGCGGGCTGCGAGGCTGGGCAGCCGTTGGCGTAGGTGGTAGGGGGGCGGCGTGTCTGTGGGTGGCCCAGGTAGCCATCTGGAGGGTGCGTGGGGTGTGGACGATGTCGGGGCGCTCTCGAGAGCGCTGCTCCGGGAGGCAGGGGTGCCTACGGCCATACCACCCTGAGAACGCCCGATCTCGTCTGATCTCGGAAGCTAAGCAGGGTCGGGCCCGGTTAGTACTTGGATGGGAGACCGCCTGGGAATACCGGGTGCTGTAGGCTTCTTTTGCGGGCTGCAGGCCCCTAGGTGCGAGCGGCCTTGTTTTGCTTGGGCAGCGGTGGCAAGCGTCAGGTGGGCGCCGTCGCCCGTGGACTGCGTGTCTGGGCGGCACGTGGGTGGGGTCTTGGGGCACTGTGTTTCCACGTGTGGCCCTGGTGCCCGTCTCGAGGGTGCGCGGGCGTGGCGGTTGCCGGGGCGCTCTGAGGCGGGCTGCTCCGGGTGTCGAGGGCTGCCTAGACCCATACCACCCTGAGAGCATCCGATCTCGTGGCATCTCGGATGCTAAGCAGGGTCGGGCCCGCTTAGTGCTTGGACGGCAGACCGCCTGGGAATCCCGGCCGCTGCAATCTGCTTCTGCAGGGTTGCGACCCCTGGGCGCGAGGCGCCTTGTTTTGCTTGGTCGGCGGTGCCGAGTGCCAGGTGGGCGCCGGTGCCCCTAAGCTGCGAGTCTGAGCGGCACTTGGGTGGGGTCTTAGGGCACTGTGTTTCCAGGTGTGGTTCAGGTGCCTGTCTCGAGGGTGCATGGGGCATGGAGGTATTGGGTGCGCGCTCGAGAGCGCGGCTCCGGGAGGCGGGGGTGCCTACGGCCATACCACCCTGAGAACGCCCGATCTCGTCTGATCTCGGAAGCTAAGCAGGGTCGGGCCCGGTTAGTACTTGGATGGGAGACCGCCTGGGAATACCGGGTGCTGTAGGCTTCTTTTGCTGGGTAGAGGCCCCTCGGGTGAGGCGCCTTGTTTCTCTTGGGCACGGGTTCCGAGCGTCACGAGAGCAGCTGCGTCCGCGGGCTGCGAGGCTGGGCAGCCGTTGGCGTAGGTGGTAGGGGGCGGCGTGTCTGTGGGTGGCCCAGGTAGCCATCTGGAGGGTGCGTGGGGTGTGGACGATGTCGGGGCGCTCTCGAGAGCGCTGCTCCGGGAGGCAGGGGTGCCTACGGCCATACCACCCTGAGAACGCCCGATCTCGTCTGATCTCGGAAGCTAAGCAGGGTCGGGCCCGGTTAGTACTTGGATGGGAGACCGCCTGGGAATACCGGGTGCTGTAGGCTTCTTTTGCGGGCTGCAGGCCCCTAGGTGCGAGCGGCCTTGTTTTGCTTGGGCAGCGGTGGCAAGCGTCAGGTGGGCGCCGTCGCCCGTGGACTGCGTGTCTGGGCGGCACGTGGGTGGGGTCTTGGGGCACTGTGTTTCCACGTGTGGCCCTGGTGCCCGTCTCGAGGGTGCGCGGGCGTGGCGGTTGCCGGGGCGCTCTGAGGCGGGCTGCTCCGGGTGTCGAGGGCTGCCTAGACCCATACCACCCTGAGAGCATCCGATCTCGTGGCATCTCGGATGCTAAGCAGGGTCGGGCCCGCTTAGTGCTTGGACGGCAGACCGCCTGGGAATCCCGGCCGCTGCAATCTGCTTCTGCAGGGTTGCGACCCCTGGGCGCGAGGCGCCTTGTTTTGCTTGGTCGGCGGTGCCGAGTGCCAGGTGGGCGCCGGTGCCCCTAAGCTGCGAGTCTGAGCGGCACTTGGGTGGGGTCTTAGGGCACTGTGTTTCCAGGTGTGGTTCAGGTGCCTGTCTCGAGGGTGCATGGGGCATGGAGGTATTGGGTGCGCGCTCGAGAGCGCGGCTCCGGAAGGTGGGGGTGCCTACGGCCATACCACCCTGAGAACGCCCGATCTCGTCTGATCTCGGAAGCTAAGCAGGGTCGGGCCCGGTTAGTACTTGGATGGGAGACCGCCTGGGAATACCGGGTGCTGTAGGCTTCTTTTGCTGGGTAGAGGCCCCTCGGGTGAGGCGCCTTGTTTCTCTTGGGCACGGGTTCCGAGCGTCACGAGAGCAGCTGCGTCCGCGGGCTGCGAGGCTGGGCAGCCGTTGGCGTAGGTGGTAGGGGGGCGGCGTGTCTGTGGGTGGCCCAGGTAGCCATCTGGAGGGTGCGTGGGGTGTGGACGATGTCGGGGCGCTCTCGAGAGCGCTGCTCCGGGAGGCAGGGGTGCCTACGGCCATACCACCCTGAGAACGCCCGATCTCGTCTGATCTCGGAAGCTAAGCAGGGTCGGGCCCGGTTAGTACTTGGATGGGAGACCGCCTGGGAATACCGGGTGCTGTAGGCTTCTTTTGCTGGGTAGAGGCCCCTCGGGTGAGGCGCCTTGTTTCTCTTGGGCACGGGTTCCGAGCGTCACGAGAGCAGCTGCGTCCGCGGGCTGCGAGGCTGGGCAGCCGTTGGCGTAGGTGGTAGGGGGCGGCGTGTCTGTGGGTGGCCCAGGTAGCCATCTGGAGGGTGCGTGGGGTGTGGACGATGTCGGGGCGCTCTCGAGAGCGCTGCTCCGGGAGGCAGGGGTGCCTACGGCCATACCACCCTGAGAACGCCCGATCTCGTCTGATCTCGGAAGCTAAGCAGGGTCGGGCCCGGTTAGTACTTGGATGGGAGACCGCCTGGGAATACCGGGTGCTGTAGGCTTCTTTTGCGGGCTGCAGGCCCCTAGGTGCGAGCGGCCTTGTTTTGCTTGGGCAGCGGTGGCAAGCGTCAGGTGGGCGCCGTCGCCCGTGGACTGCGTGTCTGGGCGGCACGTGGGTGGGGTCTTGGGGCACTGTGTTTCCACGTGTGGCCCTGGTGCCCGTCTCGAGGGTGCGCGGGCGTGGCGGTTGCCGGGGCGCTCTGAGGCGGGCTGCTCCGGGTGTCGAGGGCTGCCTAGACCCATACCACCCTGAGAGCATCCGATCTCGTGGCATCTCGGATGCTAAGCAGGGTCGGGCCCGCTTAGTGCTTGGACGGCAGACCGCCTGGGAATCCCGGCCGCTGCAATCTGCTTCTGCAGGGTTGCGACCCCTGGGCGCGAGGCGCCTTGTTTTGCTTGGTCGGCGGTGCCGAGTGCCAGGTGGGCGCCGGTGCCCCTAAGCTGCGAGTCTGAGCGGCACTTGGGTGGGGTCTTAGGGCACTGTGTTTCCAGGTGTGGTTCAGGTGCCTGTCTCGAGGGTGCATGGGGCATGGAGGTATTGGGTGCGCGCTCGAGAGCGCGGCTCCGGAAGGTGGGGGTGCCTACGGCCATACCACCCTGAGAACGCCCGATCTCGTCTGATCTCGGAAGCTAAGCAGGGTCGGGCCCGGTTAGTACTTGGATGGGAGACCGCCTGGGAATACCGGGTGCTGTAGGCTTCTTTTGCTGGGTAGAGGCCCCTCGGGTGAGGCGCCTTGTTTCTCTTGGGCACGGGTTCCGAGCGTCACGAGAGCAGCTGCGTCCGCGGGCTGCGAGGCTGGGCAGCCGTTGGCGTAGGTGGTAGGGGGGTGGCGTGTCTGTGGGTGGCCCAGGTAGCCATCTGGAGGGTGCGTGGGGTGTGGACGATGTCGGGGCGCTCTCGAGAGCGCTGCTCCGGGAGGCAGGGGTGCCTACGGCCATACCACCCTGAGAACGCCCGATCTCGTCTGATCTCGGAAGCTAAGCAGGGTCGGGCCCGGTTAGTACTTGGATGGGAGACCGCCTGGGAATACCGGGTGCTGTAGGCTTCTTTTGCTGGGTAGAGGCCCCTCGGGTGAGGCGCCTTGTTTCTCTTGGGCACGGGTTCCGAGCGTCACGAGAGCAGCTGCGTCCGCGGGCTGCGAGGCTGGGCAGCCGTTGGCGTAGGTGGTAGGGGGCGGCGTGTCTGTGGGTGGCCCAGGTAGCCATCTGGAGGGTGCGTGGGGTGTGGACGATGTCGGGGCGCTCTCGAGAGCGCTGCTCCGGGAGGCAGGGGTGCCTACGGCCATACCACCCTGAGAACGCCCGATCTCGTCTGATCTCGGAAGCTAAGCAGGGTCGGGCCCGGTTAGTACTTGGATGGGAGACCGCCTGGGAATACCGGGTGCTGTAGGCTTCTTTTGCGGGCTGCAGGCCCCTAGGTGCGAGCGGCCTTGTTTTGCTTGGGCAGCGGTGGCAAGCGTCAGGTGGGCGCCGTCGCCCGTGGACTGCGTGTCTGGGCGGCACGTGGGTGGGGTCTTGGGGCACTGTGTTTCCACGTGTGGCCCTGGTGCCCGTCTCGAGGGTGCGCGGGCGTGGCGGTTGCCGGGGCGCTCTGAGGCGGGCTGCTCCGGGTGTCGAGGGCTGCCTAGACCCATACCACCCTGAGAGCATCCGATCTCGTGGCATCTCGGATGCTAAGCAGGGTCGGGCCCGCTTAGTGCTTGGACGGCAGACCGCCTGGGAATCCCGGCCGCTGCAATCTGCTTCTGCAGGGTTGCGACCCCTGGGCGCGAGGCGCCTTGTTTTGCTTGGTCGGCGGTGCCGAGTGCCAGGTGGGCGCCGGTGCCCCTAAGCTGCGAGTCTGAGCGGCACTTGGGTGGGGTCTTAGGGCACTGTGTTTCCAGGTGTGGTTCAGGTGCCTGTCTCGAGGGTGCATGGGGCATGGAGGTATTGGGTGCGCGCTCGAGAGCGCGGCTCCGGAAGGTGGGGGTGCCTACGGCCATACCACCCTGAGAACGCCCGATCTCGTCTGATCTCGGAAGCTAAGCAGGGTCGGGCCCGGTTAGTACTTGGATGGGAGACCGCCTGGGAATACCGGGTGCTGTAGGCTTCTTTTGCTGGGTAGAGGCCCCTCGGGTGAGGCGCCTTGTTTCTCTTGGGCACGGGTTCCGAGCGTCACGAGAGCAGCTGCGTCCGCGGGCTGCGAGGCTGGGCAGCCGTTGGCGTAGGTGGTAGGGGGCGGCGTGTCTGTGGGTGGCCCAGGTAGCCATCTGGAGGGTGCGTGGGGTGTGGACGATGTCGGGGCGCTCTCGAGAGCGCTGCTCCGGGAGGCAGGGGTGCCTACGGCCATACCACCCTGAGAACGCCCGATCTCGTCTGATCTCGGAAGCTAAGCAGGGTCGGGCCCGGTTAGTACTTGGATGGGAGACCGCCTGGGAATACCGGGTGCTGTAGGCTTCTTTTGCGGGCTGCAGGCCCCTAGGTGCGAGCGGCCTTGTTTTGCTTGGGCAGCGGTGGCAAGCGTCAGGTGGGCGCCGTCGCCCGTGGACTGCGTGTCTGGGCGGCACGTGGGTGGGGTCTTGGGGCACTGTGTTTCCACGTGTGGCCCTGGTGCCCGTCTCGAGGGTGCGCGGGCGTGGCGGTTGCCGGGGCGCTCTGAGGCGGGCTGCTCCGGGTGTCGAGGGCTGCCTAGACCCATACCACCCTGAGAGCATCCGATCTCGTGGCATCTCGGATGCTAAGCAGGGTCGGGCCCGCTTAGTGCTTGGACGGCAGACCGCCTGGGAATCCCGGCCGCTGCAATCTGCTTCTGCAGGGTTGCGACCCCTGGGCGCGAGGCGCCTTGTTTTGCTTGGTCGGCGGTGCCGAGTGCCAGGTGGGCGCCGGTGCCCCTAAGCTGCGAGTCTGAGCGGCACTTGGGTGGGGTCTTAGGGCACTGTGTTTCCAGGTGTGGTTCAGGTGCCTGTCTCGAGGGTGCATGGGGCATGGAGGTATTGGGTGCGCGCTCGAGAGCGCGGCTCCGGGAGGCGGGGGTGCCTACGGCCATACCACCCTGAGAACGCCCGATCTCGTCTGATCTCGGAAGCTAAGCAGGGTCGGGCCCGGTTAGTACTTGGATGGGAGACCGCCTGGGAATACCGGGTGCTGTAGGCTTCTTTTGCTGGGTAGAGGCCCCTCGGGTGAGGCGCCTTGTTTCTCTTGGGCACGGGTTCCGAGCGTCACGAGAGCAGCTGCGTCCGCGGGCTGCGAGGCTGGGCAGCCGTTGGCGTAGGTGGTAGGGGGGCGGCGTGTCTGTGGGTGGCCCAGGTAGCCATCTGGAGGGTGCGTGGGGTGTGGACGATGTCGGGGCGCTCTCGAGAGCGCTGCTCCGGGAGGCAGGGGTGCCTACGGCCATACCACCCTGAGAACGCCCGATCTCGTCTGATCTCGGAAGCTAAGCAGGGTCGGGCCCGGTTAGTACTTGGATGGGAGACCGCCTGGGAATACCGGGTGCTGTAGGCTTCTTTTGCTGGGTAGAGGCCCCTCGGGTGAGGCGCCTTGTTTCTCTTGGGCACGGGTTCCGAGCGTCACGAGAGCAGCTGCGTCCGCGGGCTGCGAGGCTGGGCAGCCGTTGGCGTAGGTGGTAGGGGGCGGCGTGTCTGTGGGTGGCCCAGGTAGCCATCTGGAGGGTGCGTGGGGTGTGGACGATGTCGGGGCGCTCTCGAGAGCGCTGCTCCGGGAGGCAGGGGTGCCTACGGCCATACCACCCTGAGAACGCCCGATCTCGTCTGATCTCGGAAGCTAAGCAGGGTCGGGCCCGGTTAGTACTTGGATGGGAGACCGCCTGGGAATACCGGGTGCTGTAGGCTTCTTTTGCGGGCTGCAGGCCCCTAGGTGCGAGCGGCCTTGTTTTGCTTGGGCAGCGGTGGCAAGCGTCAGGTGGGCGCCGTCGCCCGTGGACTGCGTGTCTGGGCGGCACGTGGGTGGGGTCTTGGGGCACTGTGTTTCCACGTGTGGCCCTGGTGCCCGTCTCGAGGGTGCGCGGGCGTGGCGGTTGCCGGGGCGCTCTGAGGCGGGCTGCTCCGGGTGTCGAGGGCTGCCTAGACCCATACCACCCTGAGAGCATCCGATCTCGTGGCATCTCGGATGCTAAGCAGGGTCGGGCCCGCTTAGTGCTTGGACGGCAGACCGCCTGGGAATCCCGGCCGCTGCAATCTGCTTCTGCAGGGTTGCGACCCCTGGGCGCGAGGCGCCTTGTTTTGCTTGGTCGGCGGTGCCGAGTGCCAGGTGGGCGCCGGTGCCCCTAAGCTGCGAGTCTGAGCGGCACTTGGGTGGGGTCTTAGGGCACTGTGTTTCCAGGTGTGGTTCAGGTGCCTGTCTCGAGGGTGCATGGGGCATGGAGGTATTGGGTGCGCGCTCGAGAGCGCGGCTCCGGAAGGTGGGGGTGCCTACGGCCATACCACCCTGAGAACGCCCGATCTCGTCTGATCTCGGAAGCTAAGCAGGGTCGGGCCCGGTTAGTACTTGGATGGGAGACCGCCTGGGAATACCGGGTGCTGTAGGCTTCTTTTGCTGGGTAGAGGCCCCTCGGGTGAGGCGCCTTGTTTCTCTTGGGCACGGGTTCCGAGCGTCACGAGAGCAGCTGCGTCCGCGGGCTGCGAGGCTGGGCAGCCGTTGGCGTAGGTGGTAGGGGGGCGGCGTGTCTGTGGGTGGCCCAGGTAGCCATCTGGAGGGTGCGTGGGGTGTGGACGATGTCGGGGCGCTCTCGAGAGCGCTGCTCCGGGAGGCAGGGGTGCCTACGGCCATACCACCCTGAGAACGCCCGATCTCGTCTGATCTCGGAAGCTAAGCAGGGTCGGGCCCGGTTAGTACTTGGATGGGAGACCGCCTGGGAATACCGGGTGCTGTAGGCTTCTTTTGCTGGGTAGAGGCCCCTCGGGTGAGGCGCCTTGTTTCTCTTGGGCACGGGTTCCGAGCGTCACGAGAGCAGCTGCGTCCGCGGGCTGCGAGGCTGGGCAGCCGTTGGCGTAGGTGGTAGGGGGCGGCGTGTCTGTGGGTGGCCCAGGTAGCCATCTGGAGGGTGCGTGGGGTGTGGACGATGTCGGGGCGCTCTCGAGAGCGCTGCTCCGGGAGGCAGGGGTGCCTACGGCCATACCACCCTGAGAACGCCCGATCTCGTCTGATCTCGGAAGCTAAGCAGGGTCGGGCCCGGTTAGTACTTGGATGGGAGACCGCCTGGGAATACCGGGTGCTGTAGGCTTCTTTTGCGGGCTGCAGGCCCCTAGGTGCGAGCGGCCTTGTTTTGCTTGGGCAGCGGTGGCAAGCGTCAGGTGGGCGCCGTCGCCCGTGGACTGCGTGTCTGGGCGGCACGTGGGTGGGGTCTTGGGGCACTGTGTTTCCACGTGTGGCCCTGGTGCCCGTCTCGAGGGTGCGCGGGCGTGGCGGTTGCCGGGGCGCTCTGAGGCGGGCTGCTCCGGGTGTCGAGGGCTGCCTAGACCCATACCACCCTGAGAGCATCCGATCTCGTGGCATCTCGGATGCTAAGCAGGGTCGGGCCCGCTTAGTGCTTGGACGGCAGACCGCCTGGGAATCCCGGCCGCTGCAATCTGCTTCTGCAGGGTTGCGACCCCTGGGCGCGAGGCGCCTTGTTTTGCTTGGTCGGCGGTGCCGAGTGCCAGGTGGGCGCCGGTGCCCCTAAGCTGCGAGTCTGAGCGGCACTTGGGTGGGGTCTTAGGGCACTGTGTTTCCAGGTGTGGTTCAGGTGCCTGTCTCGAGGGTGCATGGGGCATGGAGGTATTGGGTGCGCGCTCGAGAGCGCGGCTCCGGAAGGTGGGGGTGCCTACGGCCATACCACCCTGAGAACGCCCGATCTCGTCTGATCTCGGAAGCTAAGCAGGGTCGGGCCCGGTTAGTACTTGGATGGGAGACCGCCTGGGAATACCGGGTGCTGTAGGCTTCTTTTGCTGGGTAGAGGCCCCTCGGGTGAGGCGCCTTGTTTCTCTTGGGCACGGGTTCCGAGCGTCACGAGAGCAGCTGCGTCCGCGGGCTGCGAGGCTGGGCAGCCGTTGGCGTAGGTGGTAGGGGGGTGGCGTGTCTGTGGGTGGCCCAGGTAGCCATCTGGAGGGTGCGTGGGGTGTGGACGATGTCGGGGCGCTCTCGAGAGCGCTGCTCCGGGAGGCAGGGGTGCCTACGGCCATACCACCCTGAGAACGCCCGATCTCGTCTGATCTCGGAAGCTAAGCAGGGTCGGGCCCGGTTAGTACTTGGATGGGAGACCGCCTGGGAATACCGGGTGCTGTAGGCTTCTTTTGCTGGGTAGAGGCCCCTCGGGTGAGGCGCCTTGTTTCTCTTGGGCACGGGTTCCGAGCGTCACGAGAGCAGCTGCGTCCGCGGGCTGCGAGGCTGGGCAGCCGTTGGCGTAGGTGGTAGGGGGCGGCGTGTCTGTGGGTGGCCCAGGTAGCCATCTGGAGGGTGCGTGGGGTGTGGACGATGTCGGGGCGCTCTCGAGAGCGCTGCTCCGGGAGGCAGGGGTGCCTACGGCCATACCACCCTGAGAACGCCCGATCTCGTCTGATCTCGGAAGCTAAGCAGGGTCGGGCCCGGTTAGTACTTGGATGGGAGACCGCCTGGGAATACCGGGTGCTGTAGGCTTCTTTTGCGGGCTGCAGGCCCCTAGGTGCGAGCGGCCTTGTTTTGCTTGGGCAGCGGTGGCAAGCGTCAGGTGGGCGCCGTCGCCCGTGGACTGCGTGTCTGGGCGGCACGTGGGTGGGGTCTTGGGGCACTGTGTTTCCACGTGTGGCCCTGGTGCCCGTCTCGAGGGTGCGCGGGCGTGGCGGTTGCCGGGGCGCTCTGAGGCGGGCTGCTCCGGGTGTCGAGGGCTGCCTAGACCCATACCACCCTGAGAGCATCCGATCTCGTGGCATCTCGGATGCTAAGCAGGGTCGGGCCCGCTTAGTGCTTGGACGGCAGACCGCCTGGGAATCCCGGCCGCTGCAATCTGCTTCTGCAGGGTTGCGACCCCTGGGCGCGAGGCGCCTTGTTTTGCTTGGTCGGCGGTGCCGAGTGCCAGGTGGGCGCCGGTGCCCCTAAGCTGCGAGTCTGAGCGGCACTTGGGTGGGGTCTTAGGGCACTGTGTTTCCAGGTGTGGTTCAGGTGCCTGTCTCGAGGGTGCATGGGGCATGGAGGTATTGGGTGCGCGCTCGAGAGCGCGGCTCCGGAAGGTGGGGGTGCCTACGGCCATACCACCCTGAGAACGCCCGATCTCGTCTGATCTCGGAAGCTAAGCAGGGTCGGGCCCGGTTAGTACTTGGATGGGAGACCGCCTGGGAATACCGGGTGCTGTAGGCTTCTTTTGCTGGGTAGAGGCCCCTCGGGTGAGGCGCCTTGTTTCTCTTGGGCACGGGTTCCGAGCGTCACGAGAGCAGCTGCGTCCGCGGGCTGCGAGGCTGGGCAGCCGTTGGCGTAGGTGGTAGGGGGGCGGCGTGTCTGTGGGTGGCCCAGGTAGCCATCTGGAGGGTGCGTGGGGTGTGGACGATGTCGGGGCGCTCTCGAGAGCGCTGCTCCGGGAGGCAGGGGTGCCTACGGCCATACCACCCTGAGAACGCCCGATCTCGTCTGATCTCGGAAGCTAAGCAGGGTCGGGCCCGGTTAGTACTTGGATGGGAGACCGCCTGGGAATACCGGGTGCTGTAGGCTTCTTTTGCGGGCTGCAGGCCCCTAGGTGCGAGCGGCCTTGTTTTGCTTGGGCAGCGGTGGCAAGCGTCAGGTGGGCGCCGTCGCCCGTGGACTGCGTGTCTGGGCGGCACGTGGGTGGGGTCTTGGGGCACTGTGTTTCCACGTGTGGCCCTGGTGCCCGTCTCGAGGGTGCGCGGGCGTGGCGGTTGCCGGGGCGCTCTGAGGCGGGCTGCTCCGGGTGTCGAGGGCTGCCTAGACCCATACCACCCTGAGAGCATCCGATCTCGTGGCATCTCGGATGCTAAGCAGGGTCGGGCCCGCTTAGTGCTTGGACGGCAGACCGCCTGGGAATCCCGGCCGCTGCAATCTGCTTCTGCAGGGTTGCGACCCCTGGGCGCGAGGCGCCTTGTTTTGCTTGGTCGGCGGTGCCGAGTGCCAGGTGGGCGCCGGTGCCCCTAAAATGCGAGTCTGAGCGGCACTTGGGTGGGGTCTTAGGGCACTGTGTTTCCAGGTGTGGTTCAGGTGCCTGTCTCGAGGGTGCATGGGGCATGGAGGTATTGGGTGCGCGCTCGAGAGCGCGGCTCCGGGGGGTGGGGGTGCCTACGGCCATACCACCCTGAGAACGCCCGATCTCGTCTGATCTCGGAAGCTAAGCAGGGTCGGGCCCGGTTAGTACTTGGATGGGAGACCGCCTGGGAATACCGGGTGCTGTAGGCTTCTTTTGCTGGGTAGAGGCCCCTCGGGTGAGGCGCCTTGTTTCTCTTGGGCACGGGTTCCGAGCGTCACGGGAGCAGCTGCGTCCGCAGGCTGCGCGGCTGGGCAGCCGTTGGCGTAGGTGGTAGGGGGGCGGCGTGTCTGTGGGTGGCCCAGGTAGCCATCTGGAGGGTGCGTGGGGTGTGGACGATGTCGGGGCGCTCTCGAGAGCGCTGCTCCGGGAGGCAGGGGTGCCTACGGCCATACCACCCTGAGAACGCCCGATCTCGTCTGATCTCGGAAGCTAAGCAGGGTCGGGCCCGGTTAGTACTTGGATGGGAGACCGCCTGGGAATACCAGGTGCTGTAGGCTTCTTTTGCGGGCTGCAGGCCCCTAGGTGCGAGCGGCCTTGTTTTGCTTGGGCAGCGGTGGCAAGCGTCAGGTGGGCGCCGTCGCCCGTGGACTGCGTGTCTGGGCGGCACGTGGGTGGGGTCTTGGGGCACTGTGTTTCCACGTGTGGCCCTGGTGCCCGTCTCGAGGGTGCGCGGGCGTGGCGGTTGCCGGGGCGCTCTGAGGCGGGCTGCTCCGGGTGTCGAGGGCTGCCTAGACCCATACCACCCTGAGAGCATCCGATCTCGTGGCATCTCGGATGCTAAGCAGGGTCGGGCCCGCTTAGTGCTTGGACGGCAGACCGCCTGGGAATCCCGGCCGCTGCAATCTGCTTCTGCAGGGTTGCGACCCCTGGGCGCGAGGCGCCTTGTTTTGCTTGGTCGGCGGTGCCGAGTGCCAGGTGGGCGCCGGTGCCCCTAAGCTGCGAGTCTGAGCGGCACTTGGGTGGGGTCTTAGGGCACTGTGTTTCCAGGTGTGGTTCAGGTGCCTGTCTCGAGGGTGCATGGGGCATGGAGGTATTGGGTGCGCGCTCGAGAGCGTGGCTCCGGGAGGTGGGGGTGCCTACGGCCATACCACCCTGAGAACGCCCGATCTCGTCTGATCTCGGAAGCTAAGCAGGGTCGGGCCCGGTTAGTACTTGGATGGGAGACCGCCTGGGAATACCGGGTGCTGTAGGCTTCTTTTGCTGGGTAGAGGCCCCTCGGGTGAGGCGCCTTGTTTCTCTTGGGCACGGGTTCCGAGCGTCACGAGAGCAGCTGCGTCCGCGGGCTGCGAGGCTGGGCAGCCGTGGGCGTAGGTGGTAGGGGGCGGCGTGTCTGTGGGTGGCCCAGGTAGCCATCTGGAGGGTGCGTGGGGTGTGGACGATGTCGGGGCGCTCTCGAGAGCGCTGCTCCGGGAGGCAGGGGTGCCTACGGCCATACCACCCTGAGAACGCCCGATCTCGTCTGATCTCGGAAGCTAAGCAGGGTCGGGCCCGGTTAGTACTTGGATGGGAGACCGCCTGGGAATACCGGGTGCTGTAGGCTTCTTTTGCGGGCTGCAGGCCCCTAGGTGCGAGCGGCCTTGTTTTGCTTGGGCAGCGGTGGCAAGCGTCAGGTGGGCGCCGTCGCCCGTGGACTGCGTGTCTGGGCGGCACGTGGGTGGGGTCTTGGGGCACTGTGTTTCCACGTGTGGCCCTGGTGCCCGTCTCGAGGGTGCGCGGGCGTGGCGGTTGCCGGGGCGCTCTGAGGCGGGCTGCTCCGGGTGTCGAGGGCTGCCTAGACCCATACCACCCTGAGAGCATCCGATCTCGTGGCATCTCGGATGCTAAGCAGGGTCGGGCCCGCTTAGTGCTTGGACGGCAGACCGCCTGGGAATCCCGGCCGCTGCAATCTGCTTCTGCAGGGTTGCGACCCCTGGGCGCGAGGCGCCTTGTTTTGCTTGGTCGGCGGTGCCGAGTGCCAGGTGGGCGCCGGTGCCCCTAAGCTGCGAGTCTGAGCGGCACTTGGGTGGGGTCTTAGGGCACTGTGTTTCCAGGTGTGGTTCAGGTGCCTGTCTCGAGGGTGCATGGGGCATGGAGGTATTGGGTGCGCGCTCGAGAGCGCGGCTCCGGGAGGTGGGGGTGCCTACGGCCATACCACCCTGAGAACGCCCGATCTCGTCTGATCTCGGAAGCTAAGCAGGGTCGGGCCCGGTTAGTACTTGGATGGGAGACCGCCTGGGAATACCGGGTGCTGTAGGCTTCTTTTGCTGGGTAGAGGCCCCTCGGGTGAGGCGCCTTGTTTCTCTTGGGCACGGGTTCCGAGCGTCACGGGAGCAGCTGCGTCCGCAGGCTGCGCGGCTGGGCAGCCGTTGGCGTAGGTGGTAGGGGGGCGGCGTGTCTGTGGGTGGCCCAGGTAGCCATCTGGAGGGTGCGTGGGGTGTGGACGATGTCGGGGCACTCTCGAGAGCGCTGCTCCGGGAGGCAGGGGTGCCTACGGCCATACCACCCTGAGAACGCCCGATCTCGTCTGATCTCGGAAGCTAAGCAGGGTCGGGCCCGGTTAGTACTTGGATGGGAGACCGCCTGGGAATACCGGGTGCTGTAGGCTTCTTTTGCGGGCTGCAGGCCCCTAGGTGCGAGCGGCCTTGTTTTGCTTGGGCAGCGGTGGCAAGCGTCAGGTGGGCGCCGTCGCCCATGGACTGCGTGTCTGGGCGGCACGTGGGTGGGGTCTTGGGGCACTGTGTTTCCACGTGTGGCCCTGGTGCCCGTCTCGAGGGTGCGCGGGCGTGGCGGTTGCCGGGGCGCTCTGAGGCGGGCTGCTCCGGGTGTCGAGGGCTGCCTAGACCCATACCACCCTGAGAGCATCCGATCTCGTGGCATCTCGGATGCTAAGCAGGGTCGGACCCGCTTAGTGCTTGGACGGCAGACCGCCTGGGAATCCCGGCCGCTGCAATCTGCTTCTGCAGGGTTGCGACCCCTGGGCGCGAGGCGCCTTGTTTTGCTTGGTCGGCGGTGCCGAGTGCCAGGTGGGCGCCGGTGCCCCTAAGCTGTGAGTCTGAGCGGCACTTGGGTGGAGTCTTAGGGCACTGTGTTTCCAGGTGTGGTTCAGGTGCCTGTCTCGAGGGTGCATGGGGCATGGAGGTATTGGGTGCGCGCTCGAGAGCGCGGCTCCGGGAGGTGGGGGTGCCTACGGCCATACCACCCTGAGAACGCCCGATCTCGTCTGATCTTGGAAGCTAAGCAGGGTCGGGCCCGGTTAGTACTTGGATGGGAGACCGCCTGGGAATACCGGGTGCTGTAGGCTTCTTTTGCTGGGTAGAGGCCCCTCGGGTGAGGCGCCTTGTTTCTCTTGGGCACGGGTTCCGAGCGTCACGAGAGCAGCTGCGTCCGCGGGCTGCGAGGCTGGGCAGCCGTTGGCGTAGGTGGTAGGGGGGCGGCGTGTCTGTGGGTGGCCCAGGTAGCCATCTGGAGGGTGCGTGGGGTGTGGACGATGTCGGGGCGCTCTCGAGAGCGCTGCTCCGGGAGGCAGGGGTGCCTACGGCCATACCACCCTGAGAACGCCCGATCTCGTCTGATCTCGGAAGCTAAGCAGGGTCGGGCCCGGTTAGTACTTGGATGGGAGACCGCCTGGGAATACCGGGTGCTGTAGGCTTCTTTTGCGGGCTGCAGGCCCCTAGGTGCGAGCGGCCTTGTTTTGCTTGGGCAGCGGTGGCAAGCGTCAGGTGGGCGCCGTCGCCCGTGGACTGCGTGTCTGGGCGGCACGTGGGTGGGGTCTTGGGGCACTGTGTTTCCACGTGTGGCCCTGGTGCCCGTCTCGAGGGTGCGCGGGCGTGGCGGTTGCCGGGGCGCTCTGAGGCGGGCTGCTCCGGGTGTCGAGGGCTGCCTAGACCCATACCACCCTGAGAGCATCCGATCTCGTGGCATCTCGGATGCTAAGCAGGGTCGGGCCCGCTTAGTGCTTGGACGGCAGACCGCCTGGGAATCCCGGCCGCTGCAATCTGCTTCTGCAGGGTTGCGACCCCTGGGCGCGAGGCGCCTTGTTTTGCTTGGTCGGCGGTGCCGAGTGCCAGGTGGGCGCCGGTGCCCCTAAGCTGCGAGTCTGAGCGGCACTTGGGTGGGGTCTTAGGGCACTGTGTTTCCAGGTGTGGTTCAGGTGCCTGTCTCGAGGGTGCATGGGGCATGGAGGTATTGGGTGCGCGCTCGAGAGCGCGGCTCCGGAAGGTGGGGGTGCCTACGGCCATACCACCCTGAGAACGCCCGATCTCGTCTGATTTCGGAAGCTAAGCAGGGTCGGGCCCGGTTAGTACTTGGATGGGAGACCGCCTGGGAATACCGGGTGCTGTAGGCTTCTTTTGCTGGGTAGAGGCCCCTCGGGTGAGGCGCCTTGTTTCTCTTGGGCACGGGTTCCGAGCGTCACGAGAGCAGCTGCGTCCGCGGGCTGCGAGGCTGGGCAGCCGTTGGCGTAGGTGGTAGGGGGGCGGCGTGTCTGTGGGTGGCCCAGGTAGCCATCTGGAGGGTGCGTGGGGTGTGGACGATGTCGGGGCGCTCTCGAGAGCGCTGCTCCGGGAGGCAGGGGTGCCTACGGCCATACCACCTTGAGAACGCCCGATCTCGTCTGATCTCGGAAGCTAAGCAGGGTCGGGCCCGGTTAGTACTTGGATGGGAGACCGCCTGGGAATACCGGGTGCTGTAGGCTTCTTTTGCGGGCTGCAGGCCCCTAGGTGCGAGCGGCCTTGTTTTGCTTGGGCAGCGGTGGCAAGCGTCAGGTGGGCGCCGTCGCCCGTGGACTGCGTGTCTGGGCGGCACGTGGGTGGGGTCTTGGGGCACTGTGTTTCCACGTGTGGCCCTGGTGCCCGTCTCGAGGGTGCGCGGGCGTGGCGGTTGCCGGGGCGCTCTGAGGCGGGCTGCTCCGGGTGTCGAGGGCTGCCTAGACCCATACCACCCTGAGAGCATCCGATCTCGTGGCATCTCGGATGCTAAGCAGGGTCGGGCCCGCTTAGTGCTTGGACGGCAGACCGCCTGGGAATCCCGGCCGCTGCAATCTGCTTCTGCAGGGTTGCGACCCCTGGGCGCGAGGCGCCTTGTTTTGCTTGGTCGGCGGTGCCGAGTGCCAGGTGGGCGCCGGTGCCCCTAAGCTGCGAGTCTGAGCGGCACTTGGGTGGGGTCTTAGGGCACTGTGTTTCCAGGTGTGGTTCAGGTGCCTGTCTCGAGGGTGCATGGGGCATGGAGGTATTGGGTGCGCGCTCGAGAGCGCGGCTCCGGAAGGTGGGGGTGCCTACGGCCATACCACCCTGAGAACGCCCGATCTCGTCTGATCTCGGAAGCTAAGCAGGGTCGGGCCCGGTTAGTACTTGGATGGGAGACCGCCTGGGAATACCGGGTGCTGTAGGCTTCTTTTGCTGGGTAGAGGCCCCTCGGGTGAGGCGCCTTGTTTCTCTTGGGCACGGGTTCCGAGCGTCACGAGAGCAGCTGCGTCCGCGGGCTGCGAGGCTGGGCAGCCGTTGGCGTAGGTGGTAGGGGGGCGGCGTGTCTGTGGGTGGCCCAGGTAGCCATCTGGAGGGTGCGTGGGGTGTGGACGATGTCGGGGCGCTCTCGAGAGCGCTGCTCCGGGAGGCAGGGGTGCCTACGGCCATACCACCCTGAGAACGCCCGATCTCGTCTGATCTCGGAAGCTAAGCAGGGTCGGGCCCGGTTAGTACTTGGATGGGAGACCGCCTGGGAATACCGGGTGCTGTAGGCTTCTTTTGCAGGCTGCAGGCCCCTAGGTGCGAGCGGCCTTGTTTTGCTTGGGCAGCGGTGGCAAGCGTCAGGTGGGCGCCGTCGCCCGTGGACTGCGTGTCTGGGCGGCACGTGGGTGGGGTCTTGGGGCACTGTGTTTCCACGTGTGGCCCTGGTGCCCGTCTCGAGGGTGCGCGGGCGTGGCGGTTGCCGGGGCGCTCTGAGGCGGGCTGCTCCGGGTGTCGAGGGCTGCCTAGACCCATACCACCCTGAGAGCATCCGATCTCGTGGCATCTCGGATGCTAAGCAGGGTCGGGCCCGCTTAGTGCTTGGACGGCAGACCGCCTGGGAATCCCGGCCGCTGCAATCTGCTTCTGCAGGGTTGCGACCCCTGGGCGCGAGGCGCCTTGTTTTGCTTGGTCGGCGGTGCCGAGTGCCAGGTGGGCGCCGGTGCCCCTAAGCTGCGAGTCTGAGCGGCACTTGGGTGGGGTCTTAGGGCACTGTGTTTCCAGGTGTGGTTCAGGTGCCTGTCTCGAGGGTGCATGGGGCATGGAGGTATTGGGTGCGCGCTCGAGAGCGCGGCTCCGGGGGGTGGGGGTGCCTACGGCCATACCACCCTGAGAACGCCCGATCTCGTCTGATCTCGGAAGCTAAGCAGGGTCGGGCCCGGTTAGTACTTGGATGGGAGACCGCCTGGGAATACCGGGTGCTGTAGGCTTCTTTTGCTGGGTAGAGGCCCCTCGGGTGAGGCGCCTTGTTTCTCTTGGGCACGGGTTCCGAGCGTCACGGGAGCAGCTGCGTCCGCAGGCTGCGCGGCTGGGCAGCCGTTGGCGTAGGTGGTAGGGGGGCGGCGTGTCTGTGGGTGGCCCAGGTAGCCATCTGGAGGGTGCGTGGGGTGTGGACGATGTCGGGGCGCTCTCGAGAGCGCTGCTCCGGGAGGCAGGGGTGCCTACGGCCATACCACCCTGAGAACGCCCGATCTCGTCTGATCTCGGAAGCTAAGCAGGGTCGGGCCCGGTTAGTACTTGGATGGGAGACCGCCTGGGAATACCGGGTGCTGTAGGCTTCTTTTGCGGGCTGCAGGCCCCTAGGTGCGAGCGGCCTTGTTTTGCTTGGGCAGCGGTGGCAAGCGTCAGGTGGGCGCCGTCGCCCGTGGACTGCGTGTCTGGGCGGCACGTGGGTGGGGTCTTGGGGCACTGTGTTTCCACGTGTGGCCCTGGTGCCCGTCTCGAGGGTGCGCGGGCGTGGCGGTTGCCGGGGCGCTCTGAGGCGGGCTGCTCCGGGTGTCGAGGGCTGCCTAGACCCATACCACCCTGAGAGCATCCGATCTCGTGGCATCTCGGATGCTAAGCAGGGTCGGGCCCGCTTAGTGCTTGGACGGCAGACCGCCTGGGAATCCCGGCCGCTGCAATCTGCTTCTGCAGGGTTGCGACCCCTGGGCGCGAGGCGCCTTGTTTTGCTTGGTCGGCGGTGCCGAGTGCCAGGTGGGCGCCGGTGCCCCTAAGCTGCGAGTCTGAGCGGCACTTGGGTGGGGTCTTAGGGCACTGTGTTTCCAGGTGTGGTTCAGGTGCCTGTCTCGAGGGTGCATGGGGCATGGAGGTATTGGGTGCGCGCTCGAGAGCGCGGCTCCGGAAGGTGGGGGTGCCTACGGCCATACCACCCTGAGAACGCCCGATCTCGTCTGATTTCGGAAGCTAAGCAGGGTCGGGCCCGGTTAGTACTTGGATGGGAGACCGCCTGGGAATACCGGGTGCTGTAGGCTTCTTTTGCTGGGTAGAGGCCCCTCGGGTGAGGCGCCTTGTTTCTCTTGGGCACGGGTTCCGAGCGTCACGAGAGCAGCTGCGTCCGCGGGCTGCGAGGCTGGGCAGCCGTTGGCGTAGGTGGTAGGGGGGCGGCGTGTCTGTGGGTGGCCCAGGTAGCCATCTGGAGGGTGCGTGGGGTGTGGACGATGTCGGGGCGCTCTCGAGAGCGCTGCTCCGGGAGGCAGGGGTGCCTACGGCCATACCACCCTGAGAACGCCCGATCTCGTCTGATCTCGGAAGCTAAGCAGGGTCGGGCCCGGTTAGTACTTGGATGGGAGACCGCCTGGGAATACCGGGTGCTGTAGGCTTCTTTTGCGGGCTGCAGGCCCCTAGGTGCGAGCGGCCTTGTTTTGCTTGGGCAGCGGTGGCAAGCGTCAGGTGGGCGCCGTCGCCCGTGGACTGCGTGTCTGGGCGGCACGTGGGTGGGGTCTTGGGGCACTGTGTTTCCACGTGTGGCCCTGGTGCCCGTCTCGAGGGTGCGCGGGCGTGGCGGTTGCCGGGGCGCTCTGAGGCGGGCTGCTCCGGGTGTCGAGGGCTGCCTAGACCCATACCACCCTGAGAGCATCCGATCTCGTGGCATCTCGGATGCTAAGCAGGGTCGGGCCCGCTTAGTGCTTGGACGGCAGACCGCCTGGGAATCCCGGCCGCTGCAATCTGCTTCTGCAGGGTTGCGACCCCTGGGCGCGAGGCGCCTTGTTTTGCTTGGTCGGCGGTGCCGAGTGCCAGGTGGGCGCCGGTGCCCCTAAGCTGCGAGTCTGAGCGGCACTTGGGTGGGGTCTTAGGGCACTGTGTTTCCAGGTGTGGTTCAGGTGCCTGTCTCGAGGGTGCATGGGGCATGGAGGTATTGGGTGCGCGCTCGAGAGCGCGGCTCCGGGAGGCGGGGGTGCCTACGGCCATACCACGCTGAGAACGCCCGATCTCGTCTGATCTCGGAAGCTAAGCAGGGTCGGGCCCGGTTAGTACTTGGATGGGAGACCGCCTGGGAATACCGGGTGCTGTAGGCTTCTTTTGCTGGGTAGAGGCCCCTCGGGTGAGGCGCCTTGTTTCTCTTGGGCACGGGTTCCGAGCGTCACGAGAGCAGCTGCGTCCGCGGGCTGCGAGGCTGGGCAGCCGTTGGCGTAGGTGGTAGGGGGGCGGCGTGTCTGTGGGTGGCCCAGGTAGCCATCTGGAGGGTGCGTGGGGTGTGGACGATGTCGGGGCGCTCTCGAGAGCGCTGCTCCGGGAGGCAGGGGTGCCTACGGCCATACCACCCTGAGAACGCCCGATCTCGTCTGATCTCGGAAGCTAAGCAGGGTCGGGCCCGGTTAGTACTTGGATGGGAGACCGCCTGGGAATACCGGGTGCTGTAGGCTTCTTTTGCGGGCTGCAGGCCCCTAGGTGCGAGCGGCCTTGTTTTGCTTGGGCAGCGGTGGCAAGCGTCAGGTGGGCGCCGTCGCCCGTGGACTGCGTGTCTGGGCGGCACGTGGGTGGGGTCTTGGGGCACTGTGTTTCCACGTGTGGCCCTGGTGCCCGTCTCGAGGGTGCGCGGGCGTGGCGGTTGCCGGGGCGCTCTGAGGCGGGCTGCTCCGGGTGTCGAGGGCTGCCTAGACCCATACCACCCTGAGAGCATCCGATCTCGTGGCATCTCGGATGCTAAGCAGGGTCGGGCCCGCTTAGTGCTTGGACGGCAGACCGCCTGGGAATCCCGGCCGCTGCAATCTGCTTCTGCAGGGTTGCGACCCCTGGGCGCGAGGCGCCTTGTTTTGCTTGGTCGGCGGTGCCGAGTGCCAGGTGGGCGCCGGTGCCCCTAAGCTGCGAGTCTGAGCGGCACTTGGGTGGGGTCTTAGGGCATTGTGTTTCCAGGTGTGGTTCAGGTGCCTGTCTCGAGGGTGCATGGGGCATGGAGGTATTGGGTGCGCGCTCGAGAGCGCGGCTCCGGGAGGCGGGGGTGCCTACGGCCATACCACCCTGAGAACGCCCGATCTCGTCTGATCTCGGAAGCTAAGCAGGGTCGGGCCCGGTTAGTACTTGGATGGGAGACCGCCTGGGAATACCGGGTGCTGTAGGCTTCTTTTGCTGGGTAGAGGCCCCTCGGGTGAGGCGCCTTGTTTCTCTTGGGCACGGGTTCCGAGCGTCACGAGAGCAGCTGCGTCCGCGGGCTGCGAGGCTGGGCAGCCGTTGGCGTAGGTGGTAGGGGGGCGGCGTGTCTGTGGGTGGCCCAGGTAGCCATCTGGAGGGTGCGTGGGGTGTGGACGATGTCGGGGCGCTCTCGAGAGCGCTGCTCCGGGAGGCAGGGGTGCCTACGGCCATACCACCCTGAGAACGCCCGATCTCGTCTGATCTCGGAAGCTAAGCAGGGTCGGGCCCGGTTAGTACTTGGATGGGAGACCGCCTGGGAATACCGGGTGCTGTAGGCTTCTTTTGCGGGCTGCAGGCCCCTAGGTGCGAGCGGCCTTGTTTTGCTTGGGCAGCGGTGGCAAGCGTCAGGTGGGCGCCGTCGCCCGTGGACTGCGTGTCTGGGCGGCACGTGGGTGGGGTCTTGGGGCACTGTGTTTCCACGTGTGGCCCTGGTGCCCGTCTCGAGGGTGCGCGGGCGTGGCGGTTGCCGGGGCGCTCTGAGGCGGGCTGCTCCGGGTGTCGAGGGCTGCCTAGACCCATACCACCCTGAGAGCATCCGATCTCGTGGCATCTCGGATGCTAAGCAGGGTCGGGCCCGCTTAGTGCTTGGACGGCAGACCGCCTGGGAATCCCGGCCGCTGCAATCTGCTTCTGCAGGGTTGCGACCCCTGGGCGCGAGGCGCCTTGTTTTGCTTGGTCGGCGGTGCCGAGTGCCAGGTGGGCGCCGGTGCCCCTAAGCTGCGAGTCTGAGCGGCACTTGGGTGGGGTCTTAGGGCACTGTGTTTCCAGGTGTGGTTCAGGTGCCTGTCTCGAGGGTGCATGGGGCATGGAGGTATTGGGTGCGCGCTCGAGAGCGCGGCTCCGGAAGGTGGGGGTGCCTACGGCCATACCACCCTGAGAACGCCCGATCTCGTCTGATCTCGGAAGCTAAGCAGGGTCGGGCCCGGTTAGTACTTGGATGGGAGACCGCCTGGGAATACCGGGTGCTGTAGGCTTCTTTTGCTGGGTAGAGGCCCCTCGGGTGAGGCGCCTTGTTTCTCTTGGGCACGGGTTCCGAGCGTCACGAGAGCAGCTGCGTCCGCGGGCTGCGAGGCTGGGCAGCCGTTGGCGTAGGTGGTAGGGGGGCGGCGTGTCTGTGGGTGGCCCAGGTAGCCATCTGGAGGGTGCGTGGGGTGTGGACGATGTCGGGGCGCTCTCGAGAGCGCTGCTCCGGGAGGCAGGGGTGCCTACGGCCATACCACCCTGAGAACGCCCGATCTCGTCTGATCTCGGAAGCTAAGCAGGGTCGGGCCCGGTTAGTACTTGGATGGGAGACCGCCTGGGAATACCGGGTGCTGTAGGCTTCTTTTGCGGGCTGCAGGCCCCTAGGTGCGAGCGGCCTTGTTTTGCTTGGGCAGCGGTGGCAAGCGTCAGGTGGGCGCCGTCGCCCGTGGACTGCGTGTCTGGGCGGCACGTGGGTGGGGTCTTGGGGCACTGTGTTTCCACGTGTGGCCCTGGTGCCCGTCTCGAGGGTGCGCGGGCGTGGCGGTTGCCGGGGCGCTCTGAGGCGGGCTGCTCCGGGTGTCGAGGGCTGCCTAGACCCATACCACCCTGAGAGCATCCGATCTCGTGGCATCTCGGATGCTAAGCAGGGTCGGGCCCGCTTAGTGCTTGGACGGCAGACCGCCTGGGAATCCCGGCCGCTGCAATCTGCTTCTGCAGGGTTGCGACCCCTGGGCGCGAGGCGCCTTGTTTTGCTTGGTCGGCGGTGCCGAGTGCCAGGTGGGCGCCGGTGCCCCTAAGCTGCGAGTCTGAGCGGCACTTGGGTGGGGTCTTAGGGCACTGTGTTTCCAGGTGTGGTTCAGGTGCCTGTCTCGAGGGTGCATGGGGCATGGAGGTATTGGGTGCGCGCTCGAGAGCGCGGCTCCGGGAGGCGGGGGTGCCTACGGCCATACCACGCTGAGAACGCCCGATCTCGTCTGATCTCGGAAGCTAAGCAGGGTCGGGCCCGGTTAGTACTTGGATGGGAGACCGCCTGGGAATACCGGGTGCTGTAGGCTTCTTTTGCTGGGTAGAGGCCCCTCGGGTGAGGCGCCTTGTTTCTCTTGGGCACGGGTTCCGAGCGTCACGAGAGCAGCTGCGTCCGCGGGCTGCGAGGCTGGGCAGCCGTTGGCGTAGGTGGTAGGGGGGCGGCGTGTCTGTGGGTGGCCCAGGTAGCCATCTGGAGGGTGCGTGGGGTGTGGACGATGTCGGGGCGCTCTCGAGAGCGCTGCTCCGGGAGGCAGGGGTGCCTACGGCCATACCACCCTGAGAACGCCCGATCTCGTCTGATCTCGGAAGCTAAGCAGGGTCGGGCCCGGTTAGTACTTGGATGGGAGACCGCCTGGGAATACCGGGTGCTGTAGGCTTCTTTTGCGGGCTGCAGGCCCCTAGGTGCGAGCGGCCTTGTTTTGCTTGGGCAGCGGTGGCAAGCGTCAGGTGGGCGCCGTCGCCCGTGGACTGCGTGTCTGGGCGGCACGTGGGTGGGGTCTTGGGGCACTGTGTTTCCACGTGTGGCCCTGGTGCCCGTCTCGAGGGTGCGCGGGCGTGGCGGTTGCCGGGGCGCTCTGAGGCGGGCTGCTCCGGGTGTCGAGGGCTGCCTAGACCCATACCACCCTGAGAGCATCCGATCTCGTGGCATCTCGGATGCTAAGCAGGGTCGGGCCCGCTTAGTGCTTGGACGGCAGACCGCCTGGGAATCCCGGCCGCTGCAATCTGCTTCTGCAGGGTTGCGACCCCTGGGCGCGAGGCGCCTTGTTTTGCTTGGTCGGCGGTGCCGAGCGCCAGGTGGGCGCCGGTGCCCCTAAGCTGCGAGTCTGAGCGGCACTTGGGTGGGGTCTTAGGGCATTGTGTTTCCAGGTGTGGTTCAGGTGCCTGTCTCGAGGGTGCATGGGGCATGGAGGTATTGGGTGCGCGCTCGAGAGCGCGGCTCCGGGAGGCGGGGGTGCCTACGGCCATACCACCCTGAGAACGCCCGATCTCGTCTGATCTCGGAAGCTAAGCAGGGTCGGGCCCGGTTAGTACTTGGATGGGAGACCGCCTGGGAATACCGGGTGCTGTAGGCTTCTTTTGCTGGGTAGAGGCCCCTCGGGTGAGGCGCCTTGTTTCTCTTGGGCACGGGTTCCGAGCGTCACGAGAGCAGCTGCGTCCGCGGGCTGCGAGGCTGGGCAGCCGTTGGCGTAGGTGGTAGGGGGGCGGCGTGTCTGTGGGTGGCCCAGGTAGCCATCTGGAGGGTGCGTGGGGTGTGGACGATGTCGGGGCGCTCTCGAGAGCGCTGCTCCGGGAGGCAGGGGTGCCTACGGCCATACCACCCTGAGAACGCCCGATCTCGTCTGATCTCGGAAGCTAAGCAGGGTCGGGCCCGGTTAGTACTTGGATGGGAGACCGCCTGGGAATACCGGGTGCTGTAGGCTTCTTTTGCGGGCTGCAGGCCCCTAGGTGCGAGCGGCCTTGTTTTGCTTGGGCAGCGGTGGCAAGCGTCAGGTGGGCGCCGTCGCCCGTGGACTGCGTGTCTGGGCGGCACGTGGGTGGGGTCTTGGGGCACTGTGTTTCCACGTGTGGCCCTGGTGCCCGTCTCGAGGCTGCGCGGGCGTGGCGGTTGCCGGGGCGCTCTGAGGCGGGCTGCTCCGGGTGTCGAGGGCTGCCTAGACCCATACCACCCTGAGAGCATCCGATCTCGTGGCATCTCGGATGCTAAGCAGGGTCGGGCCCGCTTAGTGCTTGGACGGCAGACCGCCTGGGAATCCCGGCCGCTGCAATCTGCTTCTGCAGGGTTGCGACCCCTGGGCGCGAGGCGCCTTGTTTTGCTTGGTCGGCGGTGCCGAGTGCCAGGTGGGCGCCGGTGCCCCTAAGCTGCGAGTCTGAGCGGCACTTGGGTGGGGTCTTAGGGCACTGTGTTTCCAGGTGTGGTTCAGGTGCCTGTCTCGAGGGTGCATGGGGCATGGAGGTATTGGGTGCGCGCTCGAGAGCGCGGCTCCGGAAGGTGGGGGTGCCTACGGCCATACCACGCTGAGAACGCCCGATCTCGTCTGATCTCGGAAGCTAAGCAGGGTCGGGCCCGGTTAGTACTTGGATGGGAGACCGCCTGGGAATACCGGGTGCTGTAGGCTTCTTTTGCTGGGTAGAGGCCCCTCGGGTGAGGCGCCTTGTTTCTCTTGGGCACGGGTTCCGAGCGTCACGAGAGCAGCTGCGTCCGCGGGCTGCGAGGCTGGGCAGCCGTTGGCGTAGGTGGTAGGGGGGCGGTGTGTCTGTGGGTGGCCCAGGTAGCCATCTGGAGGGTGCGTGGGGTGTGGACGATGTCGGGGCGCTCTCGAGAGCGCTGCTCCGGGAGGCAGGGGTGCCTACGGCCATACCACCCTGAGAACGCCCGATCTCGTCTGATCTCGGAAGCTAAGCAGGGTCGGGCCCGGTTAGTACTTGGATGGGAGACCGCCTGGGAATACCGGGTGCTGTAGGCTTCTTTTGCAGGCTGCAGGCCCCTAGGTGCGAGCGGCCTTGTTTTGCTTGGGCAGCGGTGGCAAGCGTCAGGTGGGCGCCGTCGCCCGTGGACTGCGTGTCTGGGCGGCACGTGGGTGGGGTCTTGGGGCACTGTGTTTCCACGTGTGGCCCTGGTGCCCGTCTCGAGGGTGCGCGGGCGTGGCGGTTGCCGGGGCGCTCTGAGGCGGGCTGCTCCGGGTGTCGAGGGCTGCCTAGACCCATACCACCCTGAGAGCATCCGATCTCGTGGCATCTCGGATGCTAAGCAGGGTCGGGCCCGCTTAGTGCTTGGACGGCAGACCGCCTGGGAATCCCGGCCGCTGCAATCTGCTTCTGCAGGGTTGCGACCCCTGGGCGCGAGGCGCCTTGTTTTGCTTGGTCGGCGGTGCCGAGTGCCAGGTGGGCGCCGGTGCCCCTAAGCTGCGAGTCTGAGCGGCACTTGGGTGGGGTCTTAGGGCACTGTGTTTCCAGGTGTGGTTCAGGTGCCTGTCTCGAGGGTGCATGGGGCATGGAGGTATTGGGTGCGCGCTCGAGAGCGCGGCTCCGGGGGGTGGGGGTGCCTACGGCCATACCACCCTGAGAACGCCCGATCTCGTCTGATCTCGGAAGCTAAGCAGGGTCGGGCCCGGTTAGTACTTGGATGGGAGACCGCCTGGGAATACCGGGTGCTGTAGGCTTCTTTTGCTGGGTAGAGGCCCCTCGGGTGAGGCGCCTTGTTTCTCTTGGGCACGGGTTCCGAGCGTCACGGGAGCAGCTGCGTCCGCAGGCTGCGCGGCTGGGCAGCCGTTGGCGTAGGTGGTAGGGGGGCGGCGTGTCTGTGGGTGGCCCAGGTAGCCATCTGGAGGGTGCGTGGGGTGTGGACGATGTCGGGGCGCTCTCGAGAGCGCTGCTCCGGGAGGCAGGGGTGCCTACGGCCATACCACCCTGAGAACGCCCGATCTCGTCTGATCTCGGAAGCTAAGCAGGGTCGGGCCCGGTTAGTACTTGGATGGGAGACCGCCTGGGAATACCGGGTGCTGTAGGCTTCTTTTGCAGGCTGCAGGCCCCTAGGTGCGAGCGGCCTTGTTTTGCTTGGGCAGCGGTGGCAAGCGTCAGGTGGGCGCCGTCGCCCGTGGACTGCGTGTCTGGGCGGCACGTGGGTGGGGTCTTGGGGCACTGTGTTTCCACGTGTGGCCCTGGTGCCCGTCTCGAGGCTGCGCGGGCGTGGCGGTTGCCGGGGCGCTCTGAGGCGGGCTGCTCCGGGTGTCGAGGGCTGCCTAGACCCATACCACCCTGAGAGCATCCGATCTCGTGGCATCTCGGATGCTAAGCAGGGTCGGGCCCGCTTAGTGCTTGGACGGCAGACCGCCTGGGAATCCCGGCCGCTGCAATCTGCTTCTGCAGGGTTGCGACCCCTGGGCGCGAGGCGCCTTGTTTTGCTTGGTCGGCGGTGCCGAGTGCCAGGTGGGCGCCGGTGCCCCTAAGCTGCGAGTCTGAGCGGCACTTGGGTGGGGTCTTAGGGCACTGTGTTTCCAGGTGTGGTTCAGGTGCCTGTCTCGAGGGTGCATGGGGCATGGAGGTATTGGGTGCGCGCTCGAGAGCGCGGCTCCGGGGGGTGGGGGTGCCTACGGCCATACCACCCTGAGAACGCCCGATCTCGTCTGATCTCGGAAGCTAAGCAGGGTCGGGCCCGGTTAGTACTTGGATGGGAGACCGCCTGGGAATACCGGGTGCTGTAGGCTTCTTTTGCTGGGTAGAGGCCCCTCGGGTGAGGCGCCTTGTTTCTCTTGGGCACGGGTTCCGAGCGTCACGGGAGCAGCTGCGTCCGCAGGCTGCGCGGCTGGGCAGCCGTTGGCGTAGGTGGTAGGGGGGCGGCGTGTCTGTGGGTGGCCCAGGTAGCCATCTGGAGGGTGCGTGGGGTGTGGACGATGTCGGGGCGCTCTCGAGAGCGCTGCTCCGGGAGGCAGGGGTGCCTACGGCCATACCACCCTGAGAACGCCCGATCTCGTCTGATCTCGGAAGCTAAGCAGGGTCGGGCCCGGTTAGTACTTGGATGGGAGACCGCCTGGGAATACCGGGTGCTGTAGGCTTCTTTTGCGGGCTGCAGGCCCCTAGGTGCGAGCGGCCTTGTTTTGCTTGGGCAGCGGTGGCAAGCGTCAGGTGGGCGCCGTCGCCCGTGGACTGCGTGTCTGGGCGGCACGTGGGTGGGGTCTTGGGGCACTGTGTTTCCACGTGTGGCCCTGGTGCCCGTCTCGAGGGTGCGCGGGCGTGGCGGTTGCCGGGGCGCTCTGAGGCGGGCTGCTCCGGGTGTCGAGGGCTGCCTAGACCCATACCACCCTGAGAGCATCCGATCTCGTGGCATCTCGGATGCTAAGCAGGGTCGGGCCCGCTTAGTGCTTGGACGGCAGACCGCCTGGGAATCCCGGCCGCTGCAATCTGCTTCTGCAGGGTTGCGACCCCTGGGCGCGAGGCGCCTTGTTTTGCTTGGTCGGCGGTGCCGAGTGCCAGGTGGGCGCCGGTGCCCCTAAGCTGCGAGTCTGAGCGGCACTTGGGTGGGGTCTTAGGGCACTGTGTTTCCAGGTGTGGTTCAGGTGCCTGTCTCGAGGGTGCATGGGGCATGGAGGTATTGGGTGCGCGCTCGAGAGCGCGGCTCCGGAAGGTGGGGGTGCCTACGGCCATACCACCCTGAGAACGCCCGATCTCGTCTGATTTCGGAAGCTAAGCAGGGTCGGGCCCGGTTAGTACTTGGATGGGAGACCGCCTGGGAATACCGGGTGCTGTAGGCTTCTTTTGCTGGGTAGAGGCCCCTCGGGTGAGGCGCCTTGTTTCTCTTGGGCACGGGTTCCGAGCGTCACGAGAGCAGCTGCGTCCGCGGGCTGCGAGGCTGGGCAGCCGTTGGCGTAGGTGGTAGGGGGGCGGCGTGTCTGTGGGTGGCCCAGGTAGCCATCTGGAGGGTGCGTGGGGTGTGGACGATGTCGGGGCGCTCTCGAGAGCGCTGCTCCGGGAGGCAGGGGTGCCTACGGCCATACCACCCTGAGAACGCCCGATCTCGTCTGATCTCGGAAGCTAAGCAGGGTCGGGCCCGGTTAGTACTTGGATGGGAGACCGCCTGGGAATACCGGGTGCTGTAGGCTTCTTTTGCGGGCTGCAGGCCCCTAGGTGCGAGCGGCCTTGTTTTGCTTGGGCAGCGGTGGCAAGCGTCAGGTGGGCGCCGTCGCCCGTGGACTGCGTGTCTGGGCGGCACGTGGGTGGGGTCTTGGGGCACTGTGTTTCCACGTGTGGCCCTGGTGCCCGTCTCGAGGGTGCGCGGGCGTGGCGGTTGCCGGGGCGCTCTGAGGCGGGCTGCTCCGGGTGTCGAGGGCTGCCTAGACCCATACCACCCTGAGAGCATCCGATCTCGTGGCATCTCGGATGCTAAGCAGGGTCGGGCCCGCTTAGTGCTTGGACGGCAGACCGCCTGGGAATCCCGGCCGCTGCAATCTGCTTCTGCAGGGTTGCGACCCCTGGGCGCGAGGCGCCTTGTTTTGCTTGGTCGGCGGTGCCGAGTGCCAGGTGGGCGCCGGTGCCCCTAAGCTGCGAGTCTGAGCGGCACTTGGGTGGGGTCTTAGGGCACTGTGTTTCCAGGTGTGGTTCAGGTGCCTGTCTCGAGGGTGCATGGGGCATGGAGGTATTGGGTGCGCGCTCGAGAGCGCGGCTCCGGGAGGCGGGGGTGCCTACGGCCATACCACGCTGAGAACGCCCGATCTCGTCTGATCTCGGAAGCTAAGCAGGGTCGGGCCCGGTTAGTACTTGGATGGGAGACCGCCTGGGAATACCGGGTGCTGTAGGCTTCTTTTGCTGGGTAGAGGCCCCTCGGGTGAGGCGCCTTGTTTCTCTTGGGCACGGGTTCCGAGCGTCACGAGAGCAGCTGCGTCCGCGGGCTGCGAGGCTGGGCAGCCGTTGGCGTAGGTGGTAGGGGGGCGGCGTGTCTGTGGGTGGCCCAGGTAGCCATCTGGAGGGTGCGTGGGGTGTGGACGATGTCGGGGCGCTCTCGAGAGCGCTGCTCCGGGAGGCAGGGGTGCCTACGGCCATACCACCCTGAGAACGCCCGATCTCGTCTGATCTCGGAAGCTAAGCAGGGTCGGGCCCGGTTAGTACTTGGATGGGAGACCGCCTGGGAATACCGGGTGCTGTAGGCTTCTTTTGCTGGGTAGAGGCCCCTCGGGTGAGGCGCCTTGTTTCTCTTGGGCACGGGTTCCGAGCGTCACGGGAGCAGCTGCGTCCGCAGGCTGCGCGGCTGGGCAGCCGTTGGCGTAGGTGGTAGGGGGGCGGCGTGTCTGTGGGTGGCCCAGGTAGCCATCTGGAGGGTGCGTGGGGTGTGGACGATGTCGGGGCGCTCTCGAGAGCGCTGCTCCGGGAGGCAGGGGTGCCTACGGCCATACCACCCTGAGAACGCCCGATCTCGTCTGATCTCGGAAGCTAAGCAGGGTCGGGCCCGGTTAGTACTTGGATGGGAGACCGCCTGGGAATACCGGGTGCTGTAGGCTTCTTTTGCGGGCTGCAGGCCCCTAGGTGCGAGCGGCCTTGTTTTGCTTGGGCAGCGGTGGCAAGCGTCAGGTGGGCGCCGTCGCCCGTGGACTGCGTGTCTGGGCGGCACGTGGGTGGGGTCTTGGGGCACTGTGTTTCCACGTGTGGCCCTGGTGCCCGTCTCGAGGGTGCGCGGGCGTGGCGGTTGCCGGGGCGCTCTGAGGCGGGCTGCTCCGGGTGTCGAGGGCTGCCTAGACCCATACCACCCTGAGAGCATCCGATCTCGTGGCATCTCGGATGCTAAGCAGGGTCGGGCCCGCTTAGTGCTTGGACGGCAGACCGCCTGGGAATCCCGGCCGCTGCAATCTGCTTCTGCAGGGTTGCGACCCCTGGGCGCGAGGCGCCTTGTTTTGCTTGGTCGGCGGTGCCGAGTGCCAGGTGGGCGCCGGTGCCCCTAAGCTGCGAGTCTGAGCGGCACTTGGGTGGGGTCTTAGGGCACTGTGTTTCCAGGTGTGGTTCAGGTGCCTGTCTCGAGGGTGCATGGGGCATGGAGGTATTGGGTGCGCGCTCGAGAGCGCGGCTCCGGAAGGTGGGGGTGCCTACGGCCATACCACCCTGAGAACGCCCGATCTCGTCTGATTTCGGAAGCTAAGCAGGGTCGGGCCCGGTTAGTACTTGGATGGGAGACCGCCTGGGAATACCGGGTGCTGTAGGCTTCTTTTGCTGGGTAGAGGCCCCTCGGGTGAGGCGCCTTGTTTCTCTTGGGCAGGGGTTCCGAGCGTCACGAGAGCAGCTGCGTCCGCGGGCTGCGAGGCTGGGCAGCCGTTGGCGTAGGTGGTAGGGGGGCGGCGTGTCTGTGGGTGGCCCAGGTAGCCATCTGGAGGGTGCGTGGGGTGTGGACGATGTCGGGGCGCTCTCGAGAGCGCTGCTCCGGGAGGCAGGGGTGCCTACGGCCATACCACCCTGAGAACGCCCGATCTCGTCTGATCTCGGAAGCTAAGCAGGGTCGGGCCCGGTTAGTACTTGGATGGGAGACCGCCTGGGAATACCGGGTGCTGTAGGCTTCTTTTGCGGGCTGCAGGCCCCTAGGTGCGAGCGGCCTTGTTTTGCTTGGGCAGCGGTGGCAAGCGTCAGGTGGGCGCCGTCGCCCGTGGACTGCGTGTCTGGGCGGCACGTGGGTGGGGTCTTGGGGCACTGTGTTTCCACGTGTGGCCCTGGTGCCCGTCTCGAGGGTGCGCGGGCGTGGCGGTTGCCGGGGCGCTCTGAGGCGGGCTGCTCCGGGTGTCGAGGGCTGCCTAGACCCATACCACCCTGAGAGCATCCGATCTCGTGGCATCTCGGATGCTAAGCAGGGTCGGGCCCGCTTAGTGCTTGGACGGCAGACCGCCTGGGAATCCCGGCCGCTGCAATCTGCTTCTGCAGGGTTGCGACCCCTGGGCGCGAGGCGCCTTGTTTTGCTTGGTCGGCGGTGCCGAGTGCCAGGTGGGCGCCGGTGCCCCTAAGCTGCGAGTCTGAGCGGCACTTGGGTGGGGTCTTAGGGCACTGTGTTTCCAGGTGTGGTTCAGGTGCCTGTCTCGAGGGTGCATGGGGCATGGAGGTATTGGGTGCGCGCTCGAGAGCGCGGCTCCGGGAGGCGGGGGTGCCTACGGCCATACCACCCTGAGAACGCCCGATCTCGTCTGATCTCGGAAGCTAAGCAGGGTCGGGCCCGGTTAGTACTTGGATGGGAGACCGCCTGGGAATACCGGGTGCTGTAGGCTTCTTTTGCTGGGTAGAGGCCCCTCGGGTGAGGCGCCTTGTTTCTCTTGGGCACGGGTTCCGAGCGTCACGAGAGCAGCTGCGTCCGCGGGCTGCGAGGCTGGGCAGCCGTTGGCGTAGGTGGTAGGGGGGCGGCGTGTCTGTGGGTGGCCCAGGTAGCCATCTGGAGGGTGCGTGGGGTGTGGACGATGTCGGGGCGCTCTCGAGAGCGCTGCTCCGGGAGGCAGGGGTGCCTACGGCCATACCACCCTGAGAACGCCCGATCTCGTCTGATCTCGGAAGCTAAGCAGGGTCGGGCCCGGTTAGTACTTGGATGGGAGACCGCCTGGGAATACCGGGTGCTGTAGGCTTCTTTTGCGGGCTGCAGGCCCCTAGGTGCGAGCGGCCTTGTTTTGCTTGGGCAGCGGTGGCAAGCGTCAGGTGGGCGCCGTCGCCCGTGGACTGCGTGTCTGGGCGGCACGTGGGTGGGGTCTTGGGGCACTGTGTTTCCACGTGTGGCCCTGGTGCCCGTCTCGAGGGTGCGCGGGCGTGGCGGTTGCCGGGGCGCTCTGAGGCGGGCTGCTCCGGGTGTCGAGGGCTGCCTAGACCCATACCACCCTGAGAGCATCCGATCTCGTGGCATCTCGGATGCTAAGCAGGGTCGGGCCCGCTTAGTGCTTGGACGGCAGACCGCCTGGGAATCCCGGCCGCTGCAATCTGCTTCTGCAGGGTTGCGACCCCTGGGCGCGAGGCGCCTTGTTTTGCTTGGTCGGCGGTGCCGAGTGCCAGGTGGGCGCCGGTGCCCCTAAGCTGCGAGTCTGAGCGGCACTTGGGTGGGGTCTTAGGGCACTGTGTTTCCAGGTGTGGTTCAGGTGCCTGTCTCGAGGGTGCATGGGGCATGGAGGTATTGGGTGCGCGCTCGAGAGCGCGGCTCCGGGAGGCGGGGGTGCCTACGGCCATACCACCCTGAGAACGCCCGATCTCGTCTGATCTCGGAAGCTAAGCAGGGTCGGGCCCGGTTAGTACTTGGATGGGAGACCGCCTGGGAATACCGGGTGCTGTAGGCTTCTTTTGCTGGGTAGAGGCCCCTCGGGTGAGGCGCCTTGTTTCTCTTGGGCACGGGTTCCGAGCGTCACGAGAGCAGCTGCGTCCGCGGGCTGCGAGGCTGGGCAGCCGTTGGCGTAGGTGGTAGGGGGGCGGCGTGTCTGTGGGTGGCCCAGGTAGCCATCTGGAGGGTGCGTGGGGTGTGGACGATGTCGGGGCGCTCTCGAGAGCGCTGCTCCGGGAGGCAGGGGTGCCTACGGCCATACCACCCTGAGAACGCCCGATCTCGTCTGATCTCGGAAGCTAAGCAGGGTCGGGCCCGGTTAGTACTTGGATGGGAGACCGCCTGGGAATACCGGGTGCTGTAGGCTTCTTTTGCGGGCTGCAGGCCCCTAGGTGCGAGCGGCCTTGTTTTGCTTGGGCAGCGGTGGCAAGCGTCAGGTGGGCGCCGTCGCCCGTGGACTGCGTGTCTGGGCGGCACGTGGGTGGGGTCTTGGGGCACTGTGTTTCCACGTGTGGCCCTGGTGCCCGTCTCGAGGGTGCGCGGGCGTGGCGGTTGCCGGGGCGCTCTGAGGCGGGCTGCTCCGGGTGTCGAGGGCTGCCTAGACCCATACCACCCTGAGAGCATCCGATCTCGTGGCATCTCGGATGCTAAGCAGGGTCGGGCCCGCTTAGTGCTTGGACGGCAGACCGCCTGGGAATCCCGGCCGCTGCAATCTGCTTCTGCAGGGTTGCGACCCCTGGGCGCGAGGCGCCTTGTTTTGCTTGGTCGGCGGTGCCGAGTGCCAGGTGGGCGCCGGTGCCCCTAAGCTGCGAGTCTGAGCGGCACTTGGGTGGGGTCTTAGGGCACTGTGTTTCCAGGTGTGGTTCAGGTGCCTGTCTCGAGGGTGCATGGGGCATGGAGGTATTGGGTGCGCGCTCGAGAGCGCGGCTCCGGAAGGTGGGGGTGCCTACGGCCATACCACCCTGAGAACGCCCGATCTCGTCTGATCTCGGAAGCTAAGCAGGGTCGGGCCCGGTTAGTACTTGGATGGGAGACCGCCTGGGAATACCGGGTGCTGTAGGCTTCTTTTGCTGGGTAGAGGCCCCTCGGGTGAGGCGCCTTGTTTCTCTTGGGCACGGGTTCCGAGCGTCACGAGAGCAGCTGCGTCCGCGGGCTGCGAGGCTGGGCAGCCGTTGGCGTAGGTGGTAGGGGGGCGGCGTGTCTGTGGGTGGCCCAGGTAGCCATCTGGAGGGTGCGTGGGGTGTGGACGATGTCGGGGCGCTCTCGAGAGCGCTGCTCCGGGAGGCAGGGGTGCCTACGGCCATACCACCCTGAGAACGCCCGATCTCGTCTGATCTCGGAAGCTAAGCAGGGTCGGGCCCGGTTAGTACTTGGATGGGAGACCGCCTGGGAATACCGGGTGCTGTAGGCTTCTTTTGCAGGCTGCAGGCCCCTAGGTGCGAGCGGCCTTGTTTTGCTTGGGCAGCGGTGGCAAGCGTCAGGTGGGCGCCGTCGCCCGTGGACTGCGTGTCTGGGCGGCACGTGGGTGGGGTCTTGGGGCACTGTGTTTCCACGTGTGGCCCTGGTGCCCGTCTCGAGGGTGCGCGGGCGTGGCGGTTGCCGGGGCGCTCTGAGGCGGGCTGCTCCGGGTGTCGAGGGCTGCCTAGACCCATACCACCCTGAGAGCATCCGATCTCGT
Source organism: Acanthornis magna (assembly GCA_036785705.1). NCBI lineage: Eukaryota > Metazoa > Chordata > Aves > Passeriformes > Acanthizidae > Acanthornis > Acanthornis magna. Next base: position 887,469 of record JAWUZG010000467.1, on the reverse strand, counting down.
GGCATCTCGGATGCTAAGCAGGGTCGGGCCCGCTTAGTGCTTGGACGGCAGACCGCCTGGGAATCCCGGCCGCTGCAATCTGCTTCTGCAGGGTTGCGACCCCTGGGCGCGAGGCGCCTTGTTTTGCTTGGTCGGCGGTGCCGAGTGCCAGGTGGGCGCCGGTGCCCCTAAGCTGCGAGTCTGAGCGGCACTTGGGTGGGGTCTTAGGGCACTGTGTTTCCAGGTGTGGTTCAGGTGCCTGTCTCGAGGGTGCATGGGGCATGGAGGTATTGGGTGCGCGCTCGAGAGCGCGGCTCCGGGAGGTGGGGGTGCCTACGGCCATACCACCCTGAGAACGCCCGATCTCGTCTGATCTCGGAAGCTAAGCAGGGTCGGGCCCGGTTAGTACTTGGATGGGAGACCGCCTGGGAATACCGGGTGCTGTAGGCTTCTTTTGCTGGGTAGAGGCCCCTCGGGTGAGGCGCCTTGTTTCTCTTGGGCACGGGTTCCGAGCGTCACGGGAGCAGCTGCGTCCGCAGGCTGCGCGGCTGGGCAGCCGTTGGCGTAGGTGGTAGGGGGGCGGCGTGTCTGTGGGTGGCCCAGGTAGCCATCTGGAGGGTGCGTGGGGTGTGGACGATGTCGGGGCGCTCTCGAGAGCGCTGCTCCGGGAGGCAGGGGTGCCTACGGCCATACCACCCTGAGAACGCCCGATCTCGTCTGATCTCGGAAGCTAAGCAGGGTCGGGCCCGGTTAGTACTTGGATGGGAGACCGCCTGGGAATACCGGGTGCTGTAGGCTTCTTTTGCTGGGTAGAGGCCCCTCGGGTGAGGCGCCTTGTTTCTCTTGGGCACGGGTTCCGAGCGTCACGAGAGCAGCTGCGTCCGCGGGCTGCGAGGCTGGGCAGCCGTTGGCGTAGGTGGTAGGGGGGCGGCGTGTCTGTGGGTGGCCCAGGTAGCCATCTGGAGGGTGCGTGGGGTGTGGACGATGTCGGGGCGCTCTCGAGAGCGCTGCTCCGGGAGGCAGGGGTGCCTACGGCCATACCACCCTGAGAACGCCCGATCTCGTCTGATCTCGGAAGCTAAGCAGGGTCGGGCCCGGTTAGTACTTGGATGGGAGACCGCCTGGGAATACCGGGTGCTGTAGGCTTCTTTTGCGGGCTGCAGGCCCCTAGGTGCGAGCGGCCTTGTTTTGCTTGGGCAGCGGTGGCAAGCGTCAGGTGGGCGCCGTCGCCCGTGGACTGCGTGTCTGGGCGGCACGTGGGTGGGGTCTTGGGGCACTGTGTTTCCACGTGTGGCCCTGGTGCCCGTCTCGAGGCTGCGCGGGCGTGGCGGTTGCCGGGGCGCTCTGAGGCGGGCTGCTCCGGGTGTCGAGGGCTGCCTAGACCCATACCACCCTGAGAGCATCCGATCTCGTGGCATCTCGGATGCTAAGCAGGGTCGGGCCCGCTTAGTGCTTGGACGGCAGACCGCCTGGGAATCCCGGCCGCTGCAATCTGCTTCTGCAGGGTTGCGACCCCTGGGCGCGAGGCGCCTTGTTTTGCTTGGTCGGCGGTGCCGAGCGCCAGGTGGGCGCCGGTGCCCCTAAGCTGCGAGTCTGAGCGGCACTTGGGTGGGGTCTTAGGGCACTGTGTTTCCAGGTGTGGTTCAGGTGCCTGTCTCGAGGGTGCATGGGGCATGGAGGTATTGGGTGCGCGCTCGAGAGCGCGGCTCCGGGAGGCGGGGGTGCCTACGGCCATACCACCCTGAGAACGCCCGATCTCGTCTGATCTCGGAAGCTAAGCAGGGTCGGGCCCGGTTAGTACTTGGATGGGAGACCGCCTGGGAATACCGGGTGCTGTAGGCTTCTTTTGCTGGGTAGAGGCCCCTCGGGTGAGGCGCCTTGTTTCTCTTGGGCACGGGTTCCGAGCGTCACGAGAGCAGCTGCGTCCGCGGGCTGCGAGGCTGGGCAGCCGTTGGCGTAGGTGGTAGGGGGGCGGCGTGTCTGTGGGTGGCCCAGGTAGCCATCTGGAGGGTGCGTGGGGTGTGGACGATGTCGGGGCGCTCTCGAGAGCGCTGCTCCGGGAGGCAGGGGTGCCTACGGCCATACCACCCTGAGAACGCCCGATCTCGTCTGATCTCGGAAGCTAAGCAGGGTCGGGCCCGGTTAGTACTTGGATGGGAGACCGCCTGGGAATACCGGGTGCTGTAGGCTTCTTTTGCAGGCTGCAGGCCCCTAGGTGCGAGCGGCCTTGTTTTGCTTGGGCAGCGGTGGCAAGCGTCAGGTGGGCGCCGTCGCCCGTGGACTGCGTGTCTGGGCGGCACGTGGGTGGGGTCTTGGGGCACTGTGTTTCCACGTGTGGCCCTGGTGCCCGTCTCGAGGGTGCGCGGGCGTGGCGGTTGCCGGGGCGCTCTGAGGCGGGCTGCTCCGGGTGTCGAGGGCTGCCTAGACCCATACCACCCTGAGAGCATCCGATCTCGTGGCATCTCGGATGCTAAGCAGGGTCGGGCCCGCTTAGTGCTTGGACGGCAGACCGCCTGGGAATCCCGGCCGCTGCAATCTGCTTCTGCAGGGTTGCGACCCCTGGGCGCGAGGCGCCTTGTTTTGCTTGGTCGGCGGTGCCGAGTGCCAGGTGGGCGCCGGTGCCCCTAAGCTGCGAGTCTGAGCGGCACTTGGGTGGGGTCTTAGGGCACTGTGTTTCCAGGTGTGGTTCAGGTGCCTGTCTCGAGGGTGCATGGGGCATGGAGGTATTGGGTGCGCGCTCGAGAGCGCGGCTCCGGGAGGTGGGGGTGCCTACGGCCATACCACCCTGAGAACGCCCGATCTCGTCTGATCTCGGAAGCTAAGCAGGGTCGGGCCCGGTTAGTACTTGGATGGGAGACCGCCTGGGAATACCGGGTGCTGTAGGCTTCTTTTGCTGGGTAGAGGCCCCTCGGGTGAGGCGCCTTGTTTCTCTTGGGCACGGGTTCCGAGCGTCACGGGAGCAGCTGCGTCCGCAGGCTGCGCGGCTGGGCAGCCGTTGGCGTAGGTGGTAGGGGGGCGGCGTGTCTGTGGGTGGCCCAGGTAGCCATCTGGAGGGTGCGTGGGGTGTGGACGATGTCGGGGCGCTCTCGAGAGCGCTGCTCCGGGAGGCAGGGGTGCCTACGGCCATACCACCCTGAGAACGCCCGATCTCGTCTGATCTCGGAAGCTAAGCAGGGTCGGGCCCGGTTAGTACTTGGATGGGAGACCGCCTGGGAATACCGGGTGCTGTAGGCTTCTTTTGCTGGGTAGAGGCCCCTCGGGTGAGGCGCCTTGTTTCTCTTGGGCACGGGTTCCGAGCGTCACGAGAGCAGCTGCGTCCGCGGGCTGCGAGGCTGGGCAGCCGTTGGCGTAGGTGGTAGGGGGGCGGCGTGTCTGTGGGTGGCCCAGGTAGCCATCTGGAGGGTGCGTGGGGTGTGGACGATGTCGGGGCACTCTCGAGAGCGCTGCTCCGGGAGGCAGGGGTGCCTACGGCCATACCACCCTGAGAACGCCCGATCTCGTCTGATCTCGGAAGCTAAGCAGGGTCGGGCCCGGTTAGTACTTGGATGGGAGACCGCCTGGGAATACCGGGTGCTGTAGGCTTCTTTTGCGGGCTGCAGGCCCCTAGGTGCGAGCGGCCTTGTTTTGCTTGGGCAGCGGTGGCAAGCGTCAGGTGGGCGCCGTCGCCCGTGGACTGCGTGTCTGGGCGGCACGTGGGTGGGGTCTTGGGGCACTGTGTTTCCACGTGTGGCCCTGGTGCCCGTCTCGAGGCTGCGCGGGCGTGGCGGTTGCCGGGGCGCTCTGAGGCGGGCTGCTCCGGGTGTCGAGGGCTGCCTAGACCCATACCACCCTGAGAGCATCCGATCTCGTGGCATCTCGGATGCTAAGCAGGGTCGGGCCCGCTTAGTGCTTGGACGGCAGACCGCCTGGGAATCCCGGCCGCTGCAATCTGCTTCTGCAGGGTTGCGACCCCTGGGCGCGAGGCGCCTTGTTTTGCTTGGTCGGCGGTGCCGAGCGCCAGGTGGGCGCCGGTGCCCCTAAGCTGCGAGTCTGAGCGGCACTTGGGTGGGGTCTTAGGGCACTGTGTTTCCAGGTGTGGTTCAGGTGCCTGTCTCGAGGGTGCATGGGGCATGGAGGTATTGGGTGCGCGCTCGAGAGCGCGGCTCCGGGAGGCGGGGGTGCCTACGGCCATACCACCCTGAGAACGCCCGATCTCGTCTGATCTCGGAAGCTAAGCAGGGTCGGGCCCGGTTAGTACTTGGATGGGAGACCGCCTGGGAATACCGGGTGCTGTAGGCTTCTTTTGCTGGGTAGAGGCCCCTCGGGTGAGGCGCCTTGTTTCTCTTGGGCACGGGTTCCGAGCGTCACGAGAGCAGCTGCGTCCGCGGGCTGCGCGGCTGGGCAGCCGTTGGCGTAGGTGGTAGGGGGGCGGCGTGTCTGTGGGTGGCCCAGGTAGCCATCTGGAGGGTGCGTGGGGTGTGGACGATGTCGGGGCGCTCTCGAGAGCGCTGCTCCGGGAGGCAGGGGTGCCTACGGCCATACCACCCTGAGAACGCCCGATCTCGTCTGATCTCGGAAGCTAAGCAGGGTCGGGCCCGGTTAGTACTTGGATGGGAGACCGCCTGGGAATACCGGGTGCTGTAGGCTTCTTTTGCGGGCTGCAGGCCCCTAGGTGCGAGCGGCCTTGTTTTGCTTGGGCAGCGGTGGCAAGCGTCAGGTGGGCGCCGTCGCCCGTGGACTGCGTGGCTGGGCGGCACGTGGGTGGGGTCTTGGGGCACTGTGTTTCCACGTGTGGCCCTGGTGCCCGTCTCGAGGGTGCGCGGGCGTGGCGGTTGCCGGGGCGCTCTGAGGCGGGCTGCTCCGGGTGTCGAGGGCTGCCTAGACCCATACCACCCTGAGAGCATCCGATCTCGTGGCATCTCGGATGCTAAGCAGGGTCGGGCCCGCTTAGTGCTTGGACGGCAGACCGCCTGGGAATCCCGGCCGCTGCAATCTGCTTCTGCAGGGTTGCGACCCCTGGGCGCGAGGCGCCTTGTTTTGCTTGGTCGGCGGTGCCGAGCGCCAGGTGGGCGCCGGTGCCCCTAAGCTGCGAGTCTGAGCGGCACTTGGGTGGGGTCTTAGGGCACTGTGTTTCCAGGTGTGGTTCAGGTGCCTGTCTCGAGGGTGCATGGGGCATGGAGGTATTGGGTGCGCGCTCGAGAGCGTGGCTCCGGGAGGTGGGGGTGCCTACGGCCATACCACCCTGAGAACGCCCGATCTCGTCTGATCTCGGAAGCTAAGCAGGGTCGGGCCCGGTTAGTACTTGGATGGGAGACCGCCTGGGAATACCGGGTGCTGTAGGCTTCTTTTGCTGGGTAGAGGCCCCTCGGGTGAGGCGCCTTGTTTCTCTTGGGCACGGGTTCCGAGCGTCACGAGAGCAGCTGCGTCCGCGGGCTGCGCGGCTGGGCAGCCGTTGGCGTAGGTGGTAGGGGGGCGGCGTGTCTGTGGGTGGCCCAGGTAGCCATCTGGAGGGTGCGTGGGGTGTGGACGATGTCGGGGCGCTCTCGAGAGCACTGCTCCGGGAGGCAGGGGTGCCTACGGCCATACCACCCTGAGAACGCCCGATCTCGTCTGATCTCGGAAGCTAAGCAGGGTTGGGCCCGGTTAGTACTTGGATGGGTGAGTGCCCTGGATTTCTGGGTGTTTTTTTGGTTTTTAGCTTGTTTGCTCCGAATTTCCGGCATTTAACATTTGTGGTCTGTTTTGGTTTTGTAATTGATTAAATTTTTAAAGTTTCTTTTTGTTACATTTTTATGATCTGATTTTTTTTTCATCTCTTAGAGTTGTTTTCTTTTCACCCGCTTTCTTGTGTTTGTCTTTTGTTTATGCACATTTTCATTGTGTATTTGCTCTCATAATTTTCATTGGCTGGGACTTTTTATTTTCCTTTGTCCATACCGTTTCTTGATATTCTGAGCTGTGAGTGCTTTATATCTGAGTGTTTTAGGGGTGCTGTGATGCCTCTGGATGTCCTGTTGTACGGCTACCTCATATGCTGTTCTTTCATGCTCTGCGATGTCGGGGCTGCTCTGTGTCTGTGCGCTAGGTGAGGAGCCCATGGGTGTCTGCGAGGGGCCGTGCCATGCTCTGGAACGCCCACTGGACAATCCCATCCCAGGTGTTCTGTGGGACAGCCCCAGGAGTTATTTTTTTTTCCCATCCCACATCCTGCGCCTCTGGGATCTCCTGGCACAATCTGCCTGACCCACAACCCCATGCTACACTGTGTGCCACACCAGAGACATTCTCCCCCTTGGATGGTCTCTGCCTGTTGTCCTGCAGAGTCTTACCTCACCCAGGAGAGCATCGAACTCGTCCCTGTTCAGCACAGGGTCACTGCTGAGGGCTCTGTCCTCTGCCTGTTGAAGGAGAGATGTCCTGCCAGCTGCCCTCAGCTGGTTCTCCATTTGGGCAGGGCTTCAGTCCCTCACCCCTGTGCGGCTCCAGCTCATGCTCCCCCAGTACAGCTTCATTACTTGCCTCCATATGGTGTCAGCCCTTCCCTCACTCTGCCTGAGCCACCTCCACCTCCCTGCTCCCCGTAGCCCCTGCTCTGCCTCTCCCACCTGTGCCTGGCACTGTTGGTGCTGACCTTGGTTGCTGGGAGGAGTTGGTGTCCAGCTGCTGTGGTGTTGCCCAGGCTGCTTGTGTCCAGGGTGCCTGTGCAAGATGTGCACAGCAGCAGCCCCCTACACCATCAGGGGTGACACAAACTGTCAGGGCAGAACCCTCGGGGGGGAATTAAGGCTGGGATGTGGTGGGTGATGGGGGACTCACCTGGGGTCCCCACTGGGAGCAACACAGTGTTGGGAAGAGGGGATTTGGGCGCAGCAGCAGCTGCAGACAGTCCCCTCTGTTCCGCTCCTCTGGGTGTCCCGTGCCGCCTCTCTCAGTATCTCGGGGGGTCTCTCCACAGCCAAGTCTGCCTCCAGCAGCCGGCCTGGCTCAGCCACACTCTCCACGCAGGACCCACATCGCCATGTGCCACTGCACAGTGGGAGCAGGGCAGTTTGGGACAGCAGGGGGCACTGGAGTCCCTGTGCACCCTGGGACTCACCTGGGGACGCGGGGCAGTGGGGGCACCAGGCAGGCAAGGTGGAAGGCCCTGGGGCAGCCATCACAACAGATAAGCTCACCACCATCACCGCATGCTGCACACTCATCCTCGTTCTCCTGTCCCCGGGGGAGTGAGCAGGGGGTTATTGCCACCCCTGCAGTCTGAAGCCATATCTGTGGCAGAGTCTGTCATCCCCCTTGCCCTCTCCCCCTGCATGACCCACCCTGCACCAAACACACCAGCCCAATTGTAAAATTGCCTGTCTCTTGGTGGTCATAACCTGATAAACACCCAGTAGCTGAGCCCTGGGTTTCCTGTTCTAGGCCAGGCCAAATGGATAGGCCAGGGACATCCTAACAGTTCTTCCTGGGGGTGCACCAGATGTCACATCCAGGGCTCACCTGGTGGGGTACAGGGTCCTGGCTGTACATGGTGGTTGCTGACAGCTGGCCCTGGGAGTGCAGTTGGGGTTCCTTGTTCTGTTGGTGAGATAAGAAGGGGGTTGGGGAGGCACTACTGGCACAGGGGGACACCCCCAGACCACGGCCATGGTGCCATGCAGGAAAAACTCCCCACCACAGCCTTGGCAGCTGCACAAGGTGGGGTGAAAACATGTGAGGGGGGTGTCTGTACACTTTGGGATGCCTTGGGCTGGGCAGGCAGCTTCAGGCTGTGGCTTCTGCTCCTGGTCTCTGGCTCCTCACAGAAAACTGGGGCATATGGCTCATCCCCAGCTTTGCTGCCCATCTTGGAGCTGCCTGTAAGAGAGGCCAGAGGCAGTTCCAGTTCCCCCTCCCCACCTCCCCCTGCCTGAGGGTGGCTCCTGAGTTTGGGGTCTAAACTGCACAGGAGGTGACTAGGCTGGGCTGCACCTACCTGGCTCCAGCACATGTTTAATGAGGATGCCCTCAATAGCCCCACGGCTCATGGGCACCTCATCACCTGCCGCACCCACTGCTCTCTGCACCAAGGCAGCCACTGCCTGGAGGGCTGCAGGCAGGGGAGTGGTTCAGTGGGGTGGGCAGCCCCCTGCCCACAACTGTGGGTAAACAAGACGCACAGGCAGAAGCTGCCTTGGGGGTTTCCGCACTCACCACTGGCACGAGAGGTGTGGGGGGTGTCTGTGCCCTCTGGCTTCTTCACAGTCTTTGCCTTCACCAGGGGCCCTGCAGTATTGTGAGGATGGGCATCAGGGACCTTCACAGCACCCCACGACACCTCGGGGACAGCACCCCACCCCATCTCCATCCTGCTGTGGGTCTCCATACCAGGACTGGCGTTGTGCCGTGGAGAGGGCTGTGCCACCCGGGCCTTGTCCCGCTCCTCAGGGACTTTCCTCTTGCCTTGAGGTCTGTGTGGGGCCAGTGCTGTGGGGCTGGGGGAGAGACGCCTTCCACGGCGCTGCCGCCCCAGCTCCACCTCTGCAAGAGGAACAGGGACTGGGGGCAGGCAGCAGCACCCTGGCTGTCACCCCTGCCCACTGTCAGGCCTGGAGGTGCCAGTCCCACCTGACCCCCTATTACCTCGGGGGAAGGCGCCGCGGAGGGGCCGGAGCCGTGAGTACCGCTCCAGGTTGTAGTCCTTGAAGAGGACGGCCCAGAAGTCACGCACGGCAGCGGCGTCGCGGCCCAGCAGCCATGTGAGCAGTGCGTGGAAGGCGCGGTGGGAGCCCTCCCGCTCCGTGCGGCTCAGCGTCTCCTGCCAGGCACACCATGGCCCACGGGCCCGTGTCCCGATGCTGCCCTCTGGCCCCACCTCCCATGACCTTCCTGTCCTGCTCTGCAGCCTCACCTTGAAGATGTGGTCAGGGACAACATCATGGTCAGCCAGGCCGTGCAGCAGCGGGAAGACATCGTCCACCGCCATGGCGATCTCGGTGCGGTGCAGCTTCAGCAGGCGCCGCAGGTCTCCGTCACCGCCCAGCCCCGCCATGCCCGGGGACACTGCTGGAGCCCTCAGCCGCCCAGACACTTCCCTTTAATACGCCTTGGCCGCGGAGCCAGAAACTTCATCGGACTCCCGCAGCCCCACTCATTTCTGTACGGGGCCGTAACCTGAGCCCGTCCCTGCGGCGCGGCGGGGCTGGGCTTGTCCCCGCGCCACCACCGCACCCCCAGCCTCGGGCTTGGTGTCAGCGGTTCCCCAGCTCCAGGCGGCAGCAGCCGGCATGGGGTTGGCTGTGCCACTGGTGAAGGACACCTGACGCACGGGGACCACCCCGGGGTGATCAGGGAGAGGGGGTCAGCGAGGTCCTGGTGAGGGTCTCCCACTTCTCTCATGCCTGTGGTCACCCAGGCATCTCCCAAAATTTCTGGACTTTCCGCAGCACCTGCTTCTCTTATCCAGAAACTCAGCTGCAGAAGCACGTGGGAAAAGACAGGAAACAGCCCCACAGCTGGGGGTGTGTGATGCCAACAAAAGATAGTGGGGAGAGGCAGAGTGCGTCCTCCCCCACACACTCCCCACTTCCCATCCCAGCATCTCTCATGGATGGTTTGTCTCAAGAGAGAAACACCTGGAGGGTACTGCAGGAGGGTGCTCACATAATGAATGCATTCCAGAGATGGGGGAGCCAAGGTGTGAGTGGTTTTGGTGCACATCAGCCTGCAAAAGGATATAAAATGCTGCTGGAGACTGGGCCAATGGGGCAAACTGGTCTCCTGAGGTTATGGGGCAGCTTCTGTGGGGCAGTGGAAATACTGACATGCAAAGAAGCTCCACAAAAGGTGTGTTGGGGTACAATGGAGGATGCTGAACAAGGAAACATCTTGCCAGAGCCATGGCAGTGCCATGAGTGAGCCCAAGGAATACCTGGGCAGGTGCAGCCCACACCTCTGTCAATACCCCTTTCCCAAAACGGGGCATATGGAGCTGCAAAAAGCTTGGAGCCAGGGAGAAGCTGGCTCCTTGAAAGCATCTGGCATAGGAAAGTCTGGAGGCCTGGCTGCTCTGTACCAGGTGGCTGGGAAACAGAAAGCTCAAAAGCTCCCACCCCAACTTCCAAACGTTTGGATTTCCCCAGGATTAATTTCTAGCCTCCCTCCCTGTGGAGATGTGTTCGGGCTGCGTGGCAGGCTCAGCCGGGGATGTTGTGGCTGTGCACACCCTGACCTGAGCAGGACCACAGTGTGGTTCAAGAGGGGACTCTGCTGGGCAGTACAAGGGGATACAGGGAGGAACTTTCATCGCTAAGTCTTAAAAGAAGCAGTATCCGCTGACTCCAAAGCTGTGCCAGGAGGAAGCATCTGCTGTCAAGAAACTCGGGAAGAATAACAAGACAACACCCTTGGTGAGAGCAGGAAATACGCTTGCATGTGTCTGGTTAATAAATTAATGTGGTTGCCCATGGAAAGGCTTGCCCTGCAGCTCTTTCAGCATTCAGGGAGATTTTTCCTGTGGAGGCAGTGGGAGCCATAGGATAGGGGTCGGGCTGGTGTCATGCTGGGTTCCTGTGCCCCACACCAGGATTTCAGTGCCCAGCTCTGTCACACTGGCAATGGCTTCACCGCCACCTCTGCCATTCATGCCCCCAAGGGGACAAAATGTGGATGTGAGGTGACACAGGAGGTTCATCTCCCCTCCTGGAGCTCCCCCCAAGCCCAGCCACAGGTGCTGAGCACAAGCACACTCATGAGACAGCCTCACAAGTCTGCTCCACCCTTCCCGGGAAAACTGTTTTCCCCGGTATCGCACCTGCAGTGCCACAATTTGTCACTGTCACCCTGTGTTAAGCTGTCTGGCACCTCTAGGACAAGGTCTGACCTCCTCCCCCTGCCCACTCACCTCCCTCATTAGCAGAAACTGCCCAATACTCCAGGAGCCGTTTGCCCGCAGTGCTGGGCTTGGACTTGTTTTAAATTCCAGCTTTGTGACTCTGTCTGTGCTGAGTCACAGACATTGTTTTCCACATCCAACCCACTTAGTAGTGCCAGGATTTGCATTTTGGGTTGTTTTTCACCTTCCTTCCCCTTTCTGAGAGGGGCTGGAGGCAGAGCAGTGGCTGCTGGGCACCACGTGCAGAGACACATCCATGCTGGGAAATCAGGCGGGTGTTTCTGTACAGCCTCGCTCAGGGCTGGCCTGAGCAGCTCTAAGGAACTTGTAAGGGCTGCAAAAAGGCAGCTTTTGCCTGGGGCTGGCACATGCCCTTCCTGGCTGCCAGGACCCCAGTCGGGTGCAGGGCTTTCAGGATGCCCTCTTCTTTCTACTGCTCCCCTTGCAGAAGCCAGGTCTCAAGGGGTGGTGACAATGTTTCTCCACAAAGGCCCAGTTAAATCAGTGACTCAGCCTCCAGCAAAAGCATTTGTAGCCCCTGGGATGCACCTCGATTCCCTCCTGCAAAAGCTGCTGATGGAAATGCCCCTTCCAGCATTTCCTCCTTTCCAATTTCCCTTCCTTGCTGAGGTCCCATGGTGCAAACCAGCGCTTGTGTGTCTCTTTGAAACAACTGCCCCTAACTCATCTCAAACAATATCCCCAGAGAACAGGCAGCAGTGGAACACCCATGCATGGGATCACGCCAGAAGGCAGGGTGTCCCTACTTTTGTCCCTGATGCTAATCCCACCATGCCTGAGGCACACTGAGAGCCCACATGAAACACTGCCACCACGTGCAGAGGTTTTATCTCTCTCCCTTTACCTGGCTGCTCCAGGCTCCAGCATCCTTGAAAAAAGGGCTCCGTGTGGGCCTCTGTGCCAGATTCCCATTTCTTGCAGCTTACCTACCACTGTCCCTACGGTCCGGACAGGAGCAGCTCCACCTGCACGCATCCCAGCTGCTCCTGCAAGCGCCTGGGAAGGAAAGCTGAAGCAGAGAGGATCTATTTTAGCTTCAGTTTCCTCTTTCCTCCCCCTTTAGAAAGAAGAATCAAAAGCCCAGAGATATGTTATATTAATTTATTTGGGACACACCAAAAAGGAAAGTCAACAACTGTTAACGTACAAAAGTACAGAATCCTGGGACGATTTACTGTCCTGATTAAAAAGGCACCATGGTCCCAAAGAAGAGTAATCAGAATACGAGAATACATGATTTAGAAATTTTCCCCCTGTTGCAGCAGAAACAGAGCCAGGCTTTGGCTCTATCCACAGTCAAACCCAGTTTAAAAAACCCAAATATGATTTCAATGTGATAAACTCTGCTCAGCCTGTACAGGATGTCGTGAAAAGAATCACAGCCTAGAAGTTGGCTGGATTTTTTTTTCTTCTTTTTTTCAAACAGTGAAGGTGACAAATCACTAAGTAGGTAACAAGGAAGACAGCAGACTGCTGACACCTTCGGCTTGACTTTCTGTCAGACACATCAGTTCAACTGAGACCAGCAGGCTGAATGTGGGGCTTCTGAATGAAATTCCCTGTGGTAGACAGGAAGTCAGATCTGACAACCTTAAATTCCCTGAATCCCTGAAAATCATAAAGCACTATGCAGCTGTATTCCATATCCGAGCCAGCCCCGGTGGATTTGCTTTACACATGAGCATTTATACTGTCAGCTCTATCAGTAATAAAAAGGGAGTTACAGCAGTTATTAAAAAACTTCTACTTCGGCGAGGTCCGAGCTTAGCTATATTCCCTGCTGAAACAGAGCTGCTGGTGTAGAGACCCAGTGAGAGGCTCAATCCAGCACCTCAGGGCTGGAAGGCAAATAGTTTAAACGTGACATAATTTGCATGGGGGGGGTCAGTGAAGCATGACAGAGAGAGGAGATGGAGGGACGGCTGTGAAGCCTTGGGCAACAGTGGCTCGAGGGTGCTGCTACCAAACCTGTAACACTACGAGTAGTGCAGAGCACGCAGCGGGCACTAAATACGTTGGAGTGACTTACCGTGAAGAGCTTGTCAGGGACACAGAGCAAGGATCCCGGCACTAAGGAGCAGGGTCCCTGGGAATGGACGTGCAGCTTGCACGGACGGATCCGTGCTAGGTGGCCAAGGCTGGAGCCTGCCCGGGCAGCCCGGCTGGGGCAGCCATGTCCCAGGGGACCAGCAGCTGCTCTGCATTTCATTCCTCCTTTGGCATAGGACTTCAAAGCAGTCCAAGCACTGATTCATCAAAAGTAAATGAACTGTCAAAATTATTCGTACATGCATTTATTGTTAAAGGGAGCAAAAGCCAAGGAATGAAAGAGCACAAGTTAACGTCAGTAAATGATGTGCAGGACAGAGAGGAAAGAAATGGGGAAAAGCTGAGATGCTGGAGTGGGGAAACCAACATTCACACTGGAAGGTAAATTTTAAAACCAGGCAAGTTTGCGCTCTTTCTACCAGAGATCTTTTGTGGATGAGTAAAGACTTGGGGGTTTTCAATTTTCAGTGTGGTCTGGCAAGGTTTGGGAATCTCACCAGAGAGATCTCCAGCACTGGATTTCACTGGAAGTTCAAATCTCTCATCTTCAAGAACCAGTAAAGCAACTCTAACTAAAAAAGTCACAGGTACGTCACTGCTCAGGATGTACGTGGGCAAGAGGGTCACACTTTGTTCAAACAAACAACCTCTGGGTGGAAAACTACCATCTCCCCCCTGCTGGTCTGCACCATCTCGGGGGCGAAGAGCAAGCCCGGGTCCGGGTGCCTCCTGCTGTGAACACCACAGCTACACCTGGGAAGGCTTTTTCTTCCCTATGTCCTATAAAGGCAGAATAACATCTCATCTTAAAACTAATTCAATTTGCATTTTCCCCTAGGTTACCCCCCTCCCCCCAATGATAAAACATTACCACTTCATTTAGGATTCACACCCCAGATCCTAGAATAGTGACTTCATGATAAAACTCATCCAGTTATGGGAAGGTTTATCCCAATCAAAGAAACGTCGGTAAAATAGAATCTAGAATAAAACATTCAGAATCACCAATGCTTTAACAGCCAAAGCACTCCACTGTCTCCTGTTCTCTGCCCATTCCTTGAGCAGGAGAGCAGTCCCTTCCCAAAAGCACAGTGTGCCTCTCCGGGGCTGGTGACACACGCTGCAAACCCACTTCCTTCCTGGCAGAAGCGCCAGCTCCTGCAGGAAGGGGCCAAGCACCTTTCACCCCCGCTGCAGCCAGGGGAGCCAGGGCTCTTCAGCACACAGATTTTCTGTTAGTAACAAGTCCAAGTTATTACCCTGCAGTAAATCCGAGTCCTGATTCATGCTGTTAGGCCACTGCTGGCTCAGAAATGCTGAGAGACTTCCAAACCTGATGAATGCAGACAGGACCTCAGAAGAAGAGGCTTATATGCTACGTAACCTTGGATCATCTGCTGCCTTTGAGCCTTGGCATCGCTGGCTGCTGACAGCTCATCCTTCCAGATCCATGTGGTTTAGTCCTTGCTGCCATTGTCATCATCCCAGCCCTCTTCCCTGGAGGCAGCATGTTCCTGAGCTCTGGCTTGAGAATCTACAACAATTACTTCCAATGGATGGTGGGATTTCAAACTTGCCTAATGTGTGCATTGCCACATTGTACTCCAGCAACTCTGCCCGCTGGCAGCAGCGGGCACTAGCAGTTTTTCACTTTCTCCACAGTCTCATAGAAGCCAGGCCTGACCCTGCGGATGCTCATCCGTATGTGCTCGCCCTCCAGGGGCAGGTCGGCGCCAGTGGTGGCCGCGGTGCAGCGGCGCTTTCGTCGGCCCCGCAGCGAGAAGGCTGGGGCGCCGCCGTTCTCCTCCTCCGTGGGATACAGCTCGTCCACGCTTGTGCCCTCGTCTGACTGCTCCTCGCCCTTGTACTTCATCTCCTTCGCCTTACTGCCCTCCTTCTCTTCCCTGGCAAGCTTTCTGAAGTGCTCCAGACACTGTATCTTCTGCCTTCTCTCCATCATCTTCAGCTCCTGCTTCTCTGTGAAATCTTCGTAGTACATTTTTCTCTCACTCCTCTGATCTTCCAGAAACTTCCACTCAATGCTGGTCATTTTTATCCCACTGTACTCCTCCAGTTTATCCCTCATCTGTGTGTCTGTACAAAAGACATCAAAGAGCTTCTCCGAACTCTCATTGAATCTGTCAGCTCGCTCAGAAAAAGCCTGGTTCTGTCTCTGCTTCCTGGTCTGGTACAACCGGGTGAACTCCTCATACATTTTGAGGATGAGTTTCTTTATGTTCTGCGTGGCGATGGTGTGCAGGTTGCAGACCAGCCAGTGCTCCTGCAGGTGCTCTGCGAGCAGCTGGGCTGCGTCCTCCTTGGAGCGCTGGGCCTGGCCAGCCCTCTTGGGCTGCAGCAGGTACAGCATGTTCTGCACCACATCCTTCTTGGTGGGCAGCACCCCCTGTGCGAAGCCCGAAGACTCCACGTACTCCACAGTCCCCAGGGTCTTCCGTGCCCTCACCTCAGTGTCCAGTGATTCCATCACTGCTCGGTAGTTCTATGGTTACGACATAACCTGAAAGACGGGTGAAAAAGAGAGGACTGTGTCAAACGAGGTAGTTTTTTCCCCGCAGCAGAAACAAGCCGGTGGAACTGTGCTGAGGCCAATGGGACGCGGGGCTTTGCGGCGCTCCGTCGCTGTTGGACGGCTGCGTTAGCCCAGCCCATCCCAGCCCTTGCTCCGCGAGCCTATCGCTCCTCGGAGCGGCTCCCAGAGCCTAATACGGCGCGTCTGCGTGCGGGAATTCGGCTTTAATTGAGTTTTGCAGTTCTCCTTATCAATTAGAGCAACGCAGGAGCGCCAGGGGCGCAGCACGGGCACAGCGCCGGCCCAGCCGCGCTCCCGCAGTACCCTGCCCGCGGCTCCTCCCGCCTGACACCGCGGCAGCGCCCGAACCGCCCGCTCCCCCCGCGGCCCGGGACACGGCCCGCATCGCCGAGGCCCGCCCGGGGCACGGAGCCACGAGGCGCGGCCGCCTCGGGCACAGCCCCGGGCAACTCCCGCCGCCTCGGCCCTGCACTAGGAGCGGGGCGCGGGGCCGCCCCCGCCGCGCGGCGCTGAGTCACGGCGCGGCGGGCCCCGAGTGTCGACCGCCCGCCCGCGACCCGCGCGGGGGCCGCGGCTGCCCGTCCCGTTGCTCCCCCCGCCCGGTGCTCACCGCCATCGCGCGGAGCGCGGCGCGGAGCCTGCGCGGGGCGCGGCGCTGAGCCCACACCGACGGTGCCGCCGCCATCTTGGAGAGGGGCAGCGCTGCCGCTCCCCGGCCTTGCGTCCGTCCCGGAAGTACCGCCCACCCCCGCGCGTCGGAAACGCGCCCCGCCTCGCGAGCCACGCCCCGTTCCGCCTCGGGCCGCGCGCGAGCGGCGCGTGAGTGATACCCGCCCCGGCGAACGGGGGGAAAGGGGACCGGGGGTTCTCGCACTGCCCACCGCCGCCAATGGGAGCCTTGTATGCTCGCGGGACCTCGGCCAATGGGGATGGCGGCAGCGGATTGGGCAGCGCGACCGGGGGAGCGCGGTGACGGGACCGTTGCTGCGGGGCAGCTGATTGGCCAGTGCCGTGAGGGGGCAGCAGGCTGGGAACTGACTGGTGGGGCCGTGGCTGTGGGGCAGGCAGCAGGGAGCTGATTGGTGGGGCCGTGGCTGTGGGGCAGGCAGCAGGGAGCTGATTGGTGGGGCCGTGGCTGTGGGGCAGGCAGCAGGGAGCTGATTGGTGGGGCCGTGGCTGTGGGGCAGGCAGCAGGGAGCTGATTGGTGGGGCCGTGGCTGTGGGGCAGGCAGCAGGGAGCTGATTGGTGGGGCCGTGGCTGTGGGGCAGGCAGCAGGGAGCTGATTGGTGGGGCCGTGGCTGTGGGGCAGGCAGCAGGGAGCTGATTGGTGGGGCCGTGGCTGTGGGGCAGGCAGCAGGGTGATGGGTGGGTGTGGTGCCGCAGGCAGGGCAGGTGCTTGGTGCCCCATGGGCAGCTACATGTGTGTAACCCACAGTGCCAGGTTGGTGACGGCAGTGGGACAGTGACAGTGACGGCAGTGATGGGCACAGGGATGGAGCCAGCGGAGGCACGGTGTGACTCATCGGAGCGGTGAGGCCCCACCCTGCCCCGTGCTCCCCCATGTGCCCCCCCAGCACCCCTCATCTGCCCCTGCTCCTACAGGAGGGTCTATCTGGACCACAATGCCACCACCCCGCTGGCCCCTGAGGCAGCCCAGGCTGTGTGGGATGCCATGTGCCAGGCCTGGGGCAACCCCAGCAGCTCCCACCCTGCAGGTAGGGACCAGGATGGGCCATGTTGGCTCCCTGGGCTGGGCCCTGTGGTGACGGGAGCCCACAGGAGCTGCTGGATCTGGTCCCGTAGGCAGGAAGGCAAAGGAGCTCATCGGCAGCGCGCGGGAGAGCCTGGCGAGGATGCTGGGAGGCCTGCCTGAGGACATCATCTTCACCTCAGGAGGCACGGAGGTGGGAGCAGGGGGGACCCCCTTCCCAGGAATCCCTGCCTGCCCCCCCCTCTCCAGCAAGCAGCAATGAGGAGGGTGGGGATGAAGGGCACCATGCTCCCTCTGGGCCTCCATTTCCCATCTCCTTTCTTCCTTCAGGCAAACAACATGGTGATCCACACTGCCTGCAGGCACTTCCACGAGAGCCAGAGTGGGATGGGGGACAGCCAGGGCACACCGCACATTGTGACATCAAGCGTGGAGCATGACTCCATCCGCCTGCCGCTGGAGCAGCTGGGGAGGGAGGGCCTGGCAGGTGAGTGGTACAGGCACAGATGGGGTTTGCATGGGGGACTTGTCTCTGCTGGTGTTTTTGTGGAGGAGGGCAGTATCTTGCATGCTCTGGGGTGTTCCACTTTGTTCTCCTGGAGAAGGGCACTGTTTCTCCCCGTGGTGCCCACAGTCCCCCACACTGTGTGTTGCTTCCCTGCTCTGTGCCTGTGCAGCCACTGCCTACACACTCCTGCCCTGCCCAGCGGGGCGTGGGCAGCCCCAGGCACTCTCAGCCTTCCCAGCCAACCTCAGGGCTTGTCTCCTGGCCTGCAGAAGCCACTTTTGTGCCTGTGTCCCCACGGAGTGGGCAGGCGGAGGTGGATGATGTCTTGGCCGCTGTCCGGCCAAACACCTGCCTGGTCTCCCTCATGTTGGCCAATAACGAGACCGGGGTCATCATGGTGAGTATGGCAGTGAGGGGGAGGGGGCAGGGACACCCTCTCAAAGAGGGGGTGACAAGGGAGAGCATAAGGTCCTTGGGATGCAGTCCCTTGTCCCTGTTGCCAGCCCGTCGCAGAGCTGAGCCAGCGCATCCATACCCTCAACCAGCTCAGAGCAGCGGAGGGGCTGCCCAGGATCCTGGTGCACACAGATGCAGCGCAGATGATTGGCAAGGGGCGTGTGGATGTGCAGGAGCTGGGCGTGGACTACCTGACCATTGTGGGACACAAGGTGTGGCCCTGCTCCTGTGGCCCAGCCGCTGGTCACCCTGTGTGACATCTCTGCTGGGCTGGCAGGGGGACTTTGGGTGCCCCACACAGCTTGGTACCTTATGGTGGCCAAAGTTCTCCTTCTGGGTGGTGCTCTACAGACAGACTTCACACCTGTGCAACCTGTCTGGGATGGGGGACAGGAAACTGAAGATGGGGAGCAGCTCTGCAGCAGCCTGTGCCTGTGAGATGGGCAGGGTCCTGCACTGGAGGGCACTCAGATTTGGGCAGGAGGGCAGGAAGCACTGTCAGTGCTGTTGGTGCTGTCAGTGTCCCCAGGGTCACCGTGGCTGTCCCTGCAGTTCTATGGCCCACGGATCGGAGCGCTGTACGCCCGTGGCCCCGGCACCACCTCCCCGCTACACCCCATGCTCTTTGGAGGCGGACAAGAGAGGAGTTTCCGGCCGGGGTAAGAGGGCAGGTAGTTACCTGGAAAACTGGGCCTTTGGCTGGTGGCCAAACCACATGGGCTTCATTGTCCAAGCAGAGGTGGCAGCTGTGTCACCTGCCAGCCCTGGGGTGAGCAGCCCAGCGTGTCAGGGAAATAGATCTGTGCATGTAAACTCCCTGGTGCTCAGGCTTTGCCAAGGGTAGAACCTCAGGGTGGAACTGCCTCCTTCTCAACCACCTCAGAGAGGTGTCCAGGACCCCCTACCAGCAGTGAGGGGTCCCATGAGGGAATGTCTATGTCTCAAGATTGGGTTTCTGGTCTGGAGAAATAACTTACTGGTCCCTGTTCCTTTCCAGCACTGAGAACACCGCAATGATTGCCGGCCTTGGCCAGGTCAGTCAGGACGGTTAGGGGCGAGTGATGCAGACCCAGCATGGAGACAGCCACTTGTACTCCCTGGTCATCAGAAGGGATAAACTCGGCATGTGGGAGGGAGGGTAAACTGGGAAAGGCAGTGGGGCTTTCCAGTGCCAGTTGAAGGAGGTGCTTCAGGGTGCTTGCTGCAGGTTTGCAGCCCTGGCAGTCACACAGCTCACATGGCACAGGGCACCCAGAGGGGACACAGGGACCTGGCATTGCAGAAGCTGTTCCAGGCTGGGCTCACATCCCAGGGACCACACACAGAGGGAGGCATCCGAGGGTCCCTGGTGGAGCCCGTCTGGGTGTTCCCTCCTCAGGCTGCAGAGCTAGTGAGCAGGAACTGGGAGGCGTATGAAGCTCATATGCAGGATGTCCGGGATTACCTGGAGGCCAGGCTGGAGGTGAGCACATCTGGTCCCTTCCGAGGGTCTCAGGCTGCTGGGTTTGGGGCCTGGAGCTGAGTGGGTATGTCCCTCTGGCCCTACCCACCCTCTCATCAGGACAGAGCTGCTTGGGAACCCAGAGAGGTTCACAGCCCTTTGATTTCTCCAGGCCTCCTTTGGGAAGCAGAAGATTCACTTCAACAGTCACTTTCAGGGCTCCAAGCAACTCTGCAACACCTGTAACTTCTCCATCCTAGGCCCAGGCCTTCAAGGTAGCTCTTATCCCACTGCTGTCCCGTGATGGTCACGCAGAGCCAAGCGCCTGCCCCTCACTGCATCTGTGGCTGAGACTGGCAGGCACTTGGCATGGCTCGGGCAGGGAGGTGAGACAGGAGTGGCCCTTGGAGAGAGCCTTGGCACTGGGAGAGCTGTGCTTGTGTTGCTTGTGCTGCAGGACGAAGGGTGCTGGCCCACTGCAAGGTGCTCCTCGCCAGTGTTGGGGCTGCCTGCCACTCTGAGAAGGGGGATCGGTGAGCAGACAGCTTCTCCAGTCCCTGGATGTCTTCCCAGATGACAGCGGGTGGAAGGGAGGGAAACAGGACAGGGAAAGGGATGGTGGGGGGCTTGGGCAGTATCACTTGGGACAAAGACAGTTACAGAACTTTCCAGAGGCGCTGAAGGGCTGTGAAGGGGATTGTTGCAGGAAACATAGCTGGAATGCTCGATTGCTGCTTGGAAGGACTTTGTCCTTCCCAGCTTTGGTGATCCAGCTGAGCTTGGAAGTACTTTTGAACTCCTGGCACTACCAGTAGAGAGCCTGCCTTGTGTCTGTGTGTGCCTGGCTCAGTTGCTCCAGCCCAGCTTGGGTCTCTAGATGGCTCCTTTAGGGCATATGGGGACAGCAGGTGCTTTTGGCCTAGTCTAGAGCAGTGCCCTGTGGACGTGGCAGAGCTGCCAACCCACAGGGACATGGAACAGGTTCTTCCTGGAAGAGCCAGATTCCCCATAGGGCAACAAGCCTCGTGACATTGGGTGCACTTGGAAAGCAAGCAGGGGGCTGTGCAGGGGACAAGTTTGCCTGGAGTGCATCTGCAGATGTGCTTCCTCCTGCGGCTCAGGGAGGCACCCTGCTGATGTGTGGAGCTTCCTCGGCTTTCAAATCCAACCTCTTGCCCCTGTCTGTGTTCCAGGCCCTCCCCGGTGCTGCTGAGCTGCGGGATTCCCCTGGAGGTGGCACAGAATGCTCTGCGACTGAGCATGGGGCGCAGCACAGTGCGGGCAGATGTGGACAGGGCTGTGGAGGACCTCATGCAGGCTGTGGAGCAGCTGGAGCGGGACCAGGCCCCGAAGACCCTGGAGTCGCTCCCTGGATACCACTAGGTTCTCAGGGTGGGCCCCTGTGCATGAACTGCCTGTGCCAGCCTGTGCTCTGGGTTCCTGGGTGGCAGGGGGAGGTTCTGAGGAGGGGTCTTGGAGGAGGGCTTGTCCAGAACTCAGCCGTGCCACACAGTGGAGGCTTTGGGGAGTCCTGCTGTCCAGTGCCCTGGCTTACCAGATGTACCCAGCTGAGTGCCTGCACATGCACATGCTGGCACAGCCGAGTCTCAGAGCTCAAGCCCCTGCAGAGGGACAGGCGTGGAAGCCATGGGAAGAGGAGCCTCATGCCCTGGTTGCTTCCTACAGAGGAAGCTTTCCTGCTGCCTGAGCAGCCAGAGGAAGAAAGACCATCTGCCCTAGAGGGAAATGAGGAGTTGATAGAAGCACAGCAGGATTCTGTGCTGAGAACTGCTCTGCACTAAGCTGCCAAAGGGATTCTTGGCTCAGCACAGCTTTCCCAGCATTGCTTTGCTTTACCTGCTCCCCTTTTCTCCTGTCCTTCCTACAGTGGGCAGAGCTCCTGTTGCCAGCTCCACCTGCTCCTCAAGGAAACAGTTGTTGGGGCAGCTGTGACTGTGCCAGCATCTGAGGGAACCCCGTGAGGCCTGGGGGGTCTCTGCCATCACCGACACAAGAGGACACAAGTGTCACACAGATCAGGAGCATTGCCAGCTGGGCTGGCTGATGTCAGGAAACTTGGTCTCCCTGGGTATTCATAGGAATAAAAGCAATTGCTGCTTCTTTTCCCAAGTAAAGTGTATTTTCTGTGGGGGAAGCTGGACTGGTTGGGGCCATCTGAGTTATGCCTTTTACTTCAGAAAACACTTAGGTCCCAGAACACAGGCACAGGCAGCGGGAGCGGAAGGTGCCTGCATGGCCTGGTTGGCAGAGAGCCCATGGATACATATGCTGGCCTTTCTCATTACAGCCACACATCAGCATGGCCAGAAATACTATTTGGACCCAGAAAACCCTGGGGCTCTTTGCAAATCCGATGTCTCACTGGAGTGTTGGGGACCCAAGCACCCTGACTGGCAGTCACC
Source organism: Acanthornis magna (assembly GCA_036785705.1). NCBI lineage: Eukaryota > Metazoa > Chordata > Aves > Passeriformes > Acanthizidae > Acanthornis > Acanthornis magna. Next base: position 865,480 of record JAWUZG010000467.1, on the reverse strand, counting down.
GATCCTGCCAGGCTGGTCAGTGTTCCCACGCTGCTCAGACCTCCATCTCAAATGCAATCTTTTATTTCTCCCCTTTTTTCACCTTCCTTGGATAATAGTCAAAACCTCCTTCCGAAAAAATGGTTCCATAGAAAGGATTTTGGTCTGCTTCAGGGCTAGATTTTTAATCTGTCACAGACCTTACAGTTCTTGGGTACCTCTCACACCTCTGGCACAACTGGAGATTCAGCTTTTGGGGCTCTCTTTCCCCCACAGAACATCTAGGCATCCTGCATTGTTTCAGACAGAAATTCAACCACAAAGCACAAAAAGCTTTACTGACTTCTTTATATGCACAGGAAATGCAAGTTTTAGCCACAGAAATTTAGCATTGCTCCATTTAGAATATGACAGCCAAAGCTTAAGAAGCGTTACAGAGGTTATGAGAATTCGGGTTGACCTTTTGAATGGTTTTGCTGCTCATTTTCCTACTACCATAGCACACACGAAGGAGAGTTACTTTTTAGTCCCTCTGTTTTGCTTTATCCAGGGAAGGGGAAGAAGAGCTTGGCCCACATTTCTGTGGGCCAGTCTGTGCTGGCCATGCACCAAGTGTGCTCCTCTTTAGAGTATGACAAAATGTCAATGGCTGTATGCAGAACAACAAATCCACTCAGCACGGGAGCCTGGAAATACCACCATTGCTACATCAGCTGAGAAGTGAAATGGTAGAGAGAAGGCCTGGCCACTATGCTCAGATTCAGGGAGTTAGAAAGGAGTCACTTCCACGTGGTCACAGCCAGAATCAGACATTCAAAACCGACATTCACTTAATGGATGAATTCACAATCTCCTGATAATCTTGCCTTCTTAAATCCTTCCAGTAGAGCTTATAACAGGCAAGGAAAAAGACACTCACCAAAATAAGCACTGCCCCGACCAGATCACAAATGCCTGGGAAGATGTGCAACACGAGGAGTTGCAGGACCATGGTGATGACAATCTCCAGGTGCTGCACGCTGCTCACCAGAGCAGGGTGGAACTTGCCCAGGGCGTGGTACACCCCCAGGAAGGCTGCAGTGGAGCACAGGCAGATGGCAAGGAGATAGCTCCAGGTTTCCCCGTCCAGTGGGATGATTGGCTCTTGGAGCAGGAACATGGTGGACACTCCCCACACTGTTCCTGTCCAGCTGAAAGTGAACAGCGCTGTCCACATGCTGATGTTGTCTTTGATGGACCTGTAGACTATCATGGAGAGGGCAGTGGTCAGGCCAGCCATGACGGTCATGGTATAGCCGAAAGCTTCCTTCCAGATGCTCAGCAAAGAGTTCTCCTCCTTAATGATGTTGGGGATCATGACCAGACAAACACCAAACACGCTGCCAACAATAGTGACTATGTCTGTGTAAGCCATTCCTTCATCTGTGAGTAAAAAAGCCAGAATGGCACTGAACACCGTGGTGGTGGCCCTCCACATGATGGTCCCATTGCTGGGGGGCACTATGGAGAAGGAGGTGTAGGCACAGGTGATGGAGATGACGTTGCAGACCCCGTAGAGGAAGAGCCGGAGCCGGTAGCCTTTGGGGCCGAAGGGAGGCTCGTGGTGGTAGCACACAGCAGTGATGGACAGCACCTGCAGGACCGAGCGGATGAAAATCAGCTCCAGGGATGGCACTTTGGAACGGTCAGAAATTAATCTGGTGATCAGAGCCACACATCCGTGAGCCACGGCAGACCCAAAAAGGACTGCCCACGTTTTCCTGGACTGCAGTACATTTCCTTCAGGAAAGTGCTGGGATTGTCCAGCCTCATCAGGTTTTGGCAGTTGTGCTAGTTTGGTGTCTATTGTACCAAAAAAAGTCCTTTCTCTCTTTTCCCCATCATACAGTAGTCTTCTCTTAGGATTATCCTCCATAAATACTCCAGTATCTTCATTAACATCCTCATCTCTTTCTTCTCCGGGCTGGGGATAATGAGAGGTGTATTTCATTGTTACTGTATTGGGATGCACTTTCACTCGCTTTTTGACTGGGTATTTTTGGGAAGATGTATCCATTTCCTTAGAGAAGAAAGAAAGTCTTAAGAAAACAAACATGGAGATACACTGTTATTTAATGAATAGTGGGAGATTCATTAGGATGTAAAATGCTGTTAGTGTTTACAAGCTATTTGTTTCAACCAAGTCCAAGTATTACTAGACTGTTCCTGGTTTTGCTCTAATTTTCCACTGAGTTACTGCTAAATACCTTTGAAGGCTGGGCCATTTGGATCCTTTTTAAAGTCAACTATGGCACTTCACTTTATCCACTAATTTTTTAAAATTATATCTTTTGTCATTATGTATGGTATGCATAATGAATTCTAGTATATTCTTATTCTAATAAGAAAGTTATCTTGCTAAGCATTTTACCCTATAGTTATGCATTCTTATTAATGGCTTGCCAGTGTTACAAGATTACAGGAGATATTTGGCTGGAGGAGATGACAGGGAGCAACTCAGGGAAATAGGGAGCAACCCCAGGCAAGTCAGCAGAGTTTGCATATGGATAACAACACATCTTTGAACACCACCGTGACAGTGTTAAACCCTTCTGTCTCCTCGTGAAGGTCTATTCCCTGCTACACAAGTAGTGCCTGTGATTTGTGCGGGGTGGGCCAGTTTAATTCAGGCAGGGGGACATCAATGAAATGACTTTGTTTTCACACCGTCTGTGCAGAGCCCTTCCAAGTGAAGCGGCAGCAGGGGCAATGAAACCTTCCCTGCCTCCTCTTCAGCCTAGCAAATATACCTGTGTGGACTTTACCTGTGACTGAGAAATTTGATCCCAAGGCAGAGGGGTAAAACACCTCTTTGTCATCTACATCTTCAATGGGGTGTCTAGACAGAAACAGCAGCTGCTGTCAGGTACCAGCAGGGAATGTTATACCCATCTCGGCACGGAAAGTAAAACCCAAGGGAGGCTCAAACCCCAAATCACTTTAGATGGAGAGAAGGCAACCAGTGGAATCTTGTCAAAACCGCTCTTCAGCCATCTCCCAGAACTACTGAGGGAACCGATCCAAAGAACAAGTGGTGGTTTGTGAGTGTAAGGTTCCTACAGCTCGTCAAAAGTCGGATCCACCCTCCCGTGCCTGCGGTGCTGCCCCATGGGCTGCAGAGAACAGGGAACCCGGGAGGGCCCATCCTCCCCACCCGGAGATCCTTCCCCTGGAGCCGAGCCCTGGCAGCAGCAGCTTGGCCTCTGCAGTGCCACCGGGGGATGGGTACGGACAGTCCTTGTCCCCAGGAAGGACCTCAGGAGCATTCCTGGGGATCCTGGCGGTGCAAGACCACAGCTGCTGGACAATGGGCTGAACAGCAGGACAGTGGATCGTCAGGGAGAACACAGGTCCAAAGGCCCCAAAGGCAATGGTAAAATGCGGGCAGTAGCTCCTCACAGAAGCACTAAAAATACCGTGGCCAGGTTCAGCCTTGGCATTTTCTGTGCCTGTGATCTGTGACAACCAAGCATTGCCTGCATCGCTGGCAAATATAATTTGCATGAGAATGGGACACTCTGCCTTTTTCCTCACAGGCTGAGTGTTCATTAACCCCCTGCTATACCCCAGCTGAGCTGTAGCCGACTACCTGCTCCCTCGGAGGGATGAACGATGTGGGGATACGGGCGGGCACCAGTCCCAGCTCTGGAGGAAGGAGCAGCACCAGTTTGGACCTGCACAACCACCAGGCTGAGGACCCTCTCGAGTCTTCCCTGTCTCTCAGGAGGCCTTGCCAGCACTGCTGTTCACGTTTTTCTGCTGCCGACCCAGCGCCAGAGCATGCCCAGCACTCCTTGCATGGTGAGGAGCATTCCAGGGTGTCCATGGGCAGCTTACGCGGCGAGGAACTTAAGAACGAGCAGCTGAACGCCAGGGAGAGCAAATAGAGCTGGGTATCAGCTGGGCACTTCAAACAACCCATCAAACATTTACCAGCACCTGCCAGAAATCTGCCCCAAGCTCACCTGCTACCTTCACTTTTTCTTCAGTTAAATTGTTCATTTCAGAATGTTTTAACATGCAAATGCACACCGCACTGACTGAGCCCAGGAAGGCAGTGATTTTCACCTGCACAGCTTTTCCTACCTAGCATTTTCATTGTGTTACAATCCACAGTTTTGCCTTGCAGCCTTAAAAAAATTAAGACTTTCTTGCTTTAAGGCACAGCATATTGGATCATGAATAAAATAAGTAGAAGGAAAAGAAGACAAAATGTGGACAACAGTAATTACTATTAGAGTGAAAGTAGACCACTGGGTAAATGCAGTCATTTCGTTAAGAAACAGCTGAGTAAATGCCGCAACTGCTCTTGAAAACAAAACCAAAATAGCTCATTTGTTACCATGAGCATACAACGGTAACTTTCTTGCTTCCTGGCTTTAGGTTACATTTTCTTTCAACAAATAGTTGCAAATTCAACAAAACGGTTGCAAATGTAGCACTCGGACCTGTGCAATGTATTCAGGGATCTCTCTGAAGGAAAACAATAGGTGGTGAGCAGCTCAAAATGGCTGTTTTGCACAGAGCTGCTCCCTCAGGACTGCTCAGCTGGGAACCAGAACAGTTGGGACTCTGGCAAGTGGAAGGGCAAACACATGTCAAAGGCAGGAGATGGGAAAGAACAAAGAACAAAATAAATAAATAAAATGAGTGCTTAACCCAAAATTTCATTTTCTCAACTGAGTGTATGACAAATTTCATACAACCTTCCCACAGTATATTTATTTGTAGTCTTTGGTGACCTTGCTTTTCTTAACCGGTGAGATTTTCCATAGAGACTGAGATTAGGGCATATCCCAGATACATTATCTGTGTCCTTGACACAAATTTAAAATAGACAGAAATCAGCACAGCCTATACAGACATTTTCCTACTTCTCTTTCTGCCCGTGCCTTTTGTGGAGATGACATGAAGTTTTTATTTTTCCTTCATACCTGGAAATTTAACATGGCTTATTTACATTTTCTATTAAAAACACAAGTTGGTTTCAAATCAAGTTCAATACAAGGCTCAAGATGAAGCAGTATGCAAAATTCTTGGGTTATATAACAAAACAAGCATTCCCAATTCAGCCTGAGACACCCATTTACATTACCAGCTCATTGAAATCACTGACTGCAAAGTGTGAACCCTGTTTTCCCTTGGGGGAACAAATAATCACTGTAGATTCAATAAATGGCACAGATCATTAACAGAATACAAACGGTGATTTCTTCTAAAAGAAAAAAAGTCCCAAATACTGCCCTCCTTCCCTCCCTCAATCACTACAAGTGCTGGTTAGCTAGGTACAAATAGGTGATTATCTGCCCCCTGATTGCTGGCGGTGGGAGCCTGAGCTCTTGGTGTGCTTGAAGGAATGAAGGCTTTGAGATCCAATTCTCAATAAACTCACGGAAAAACACTCTCATTTTCTGCCAGATCAGTTAGAATCAGTCAGGCTACTGAGGTGTTATTATGGAAGACTCACAGATGTAGCAATTCCAGCCATGGATATGGAGTTGGGAATAAGTCAGCTGTCTCTGTGCTCTGAAAGACAGGCCCCACGGGAACGCTCCTCTGCCTCTTCCATGGAAAATCTCCCAATCTTGACCAGATGAGGCTGAGATTACCAGAGGGCTGTGAGCAGTGTCTACAGGATAACTACAGACTGACAATTTTCCCTGAATATCAGATGTAGGAAAGACCCACCTACCCCTGGAAAACCATGGAACTGACTGAACTTGTGCCACCTTCACTAAGCACTTGTGTGCACTGACTTCTCATCACGAGGGTTTTTCTTTTTATTCCTTATCAGGTACAGGAAAATCTCCTAAATTCCTCTTTCAGCACCATTAAACCAGCTGGAGATTCATACATGCTTCATACTTCAGGCAACTGCACATGCCAAGGGATATACACTCAGGTGGTGTACAAGTACCTTTATCTTTTTAGCCAGATTGACATAAATAAATTTTATTAGAAATACATGCAAAACTCAAGTCTTTATTAAAATTTAATGAATAGTAAAAAGTATTTAAGAAAATGAAGAAGCAAGTACACGAAAGGAGTTTTTAGCACTTAAGCACAAGAGCAAACATTATACACAAAGCAACAAACCAGTATCCCATGTCTTCAAATTAATTGAGTCACGTCCAGCAACACTGCCTGAAGGAAGAGGCAGTACAACCTTCACTGAAAACAAGTACAAACCCTACACTAAAGTTCCACAACTTGTCAGTACATTTCTTATAATATTCTGCTACCCAAAAAATTACCTTCATCTGTGCTAGCTCATTGAAGCCACATTTGATGGGATTATGATACCTTTAATTCCCCTTGCTTTCTCTATTCTCTTGCCAAATAAGGGTTCCATTTGCGGCCGTTTCCATGAAAAAATAGTATTTTCTAATTTCTCCATTCATGCCTGTTGCCTGCTGCAGCTCCTACCTCTGCAGCAGCAACACTTGCATTAAGTGATTTTGGGAGAAGAGCCACTTTGCCTGCAAACTTTTCATTCCGAAACCCTTATCTGAACAAAACCCTTCAGATAGTAATTACAGGCAAGAGGGAAAGAACAGGGAATACATCGACACTGAAATATAGTCCCCTATAGCACAAGAAAACAGCTCAATTAGATGTAAGAAAGGCTTTAAGAGGTACATTACAATAGGGTGAAGCACGAGACGGCACCTTCGGGTCCACGACAGCAGATGACAGGTCGAGATTAGAGATACCTCGCTCACTGCTTTGGATCCTCTCCCAACAATCTGTAAACTCCTGGCAGCTAGCGGAGCGTGCGGGGTGTGCAGGAGGGGACCGAGCTCGGGAGCGCAGCGAGGAGGGCAGCACCAGTCGCGATGGCAACTATCGCCGATTAGAGGGCACCAGACAGAGGACGCGGGGTGTCTCCATGGGAACCCCGGCAGCAGCTCCAGCAAAGCCCCTCCGAGCAGGGCCGGGTGGGGGGGTGCGGCCGGCGGCGGCCCGGGCTCGGTCCCCGCCGAGCCGCCCCCGCGCCCCCGCCCTGGCCCCCGACACTTACCGGTGCCGCAGCCCCGCCCGGCGCCACCGCCTCCGGCCGCGCCCTCCGCGCCCGCCCCCGCCATGGCGGGGAGCGCCAGCCCCGCTCGGCCCCGGACACATCACTGTCACTGCCACTGCCGCCGCCCCGGCCCAGCGGGACCCACCCGCCCCTCCGGCCGCTGAGGCACCGCCGCGGGCTGGAAAGGCGCTCCGGCCCACCCTGGGCCCTCGCCCTTTCTGTGTCGCGACAGTCACAAGGCCCTTTCCCCGCCGGTGTTCCTTGTCCCCACCGCCTCACGGGGCCCGGGGCCGCGCCCCCGCTCTGTCGCGACAGTCGCCCCCATGGGCGGTGTCTGGGGGCGCGCGGCGCACGCGCGGCCGTTTCCGCGCGAAAGACGTTTTCCCGCGTGCCGCGCGAGCCGGGGTGGGACCGTTCCCCCGTTCCCGCCCCTTCCTCCCCGCGCGGCGGCGCGGGGCCGGGCGCGCGCGGTGCGGCGGCGCGGGCGGTAGGGGGCGCTGCGCGCCCGGCGCGCGGGGCGGCTGCGCCGTGGCGGGTCGGAAATGCCGCCAGGTGGCGGTTTAGGATCGCGGCCCCGCTGAGCCCCGCGCGGGCCCCGCCAGCGCCGCCGCCCCGGCCCCGGCCCGCGCCCGCCGGACCCCGCGCGCCGCCGCCGCTCCCGCAGCGCTCCCGGGGCGCTCCCGGGGCGCCGCCGCGGCGCGGCCCGAGGTGAGCGCGGCGCGCGGGGAGGGAGCGCGCGGAAGGCGCCGATCCAAGATGGAGGCGCGAGGGGCGGGGGCAGCGGGGCCGGGGCCGCTCGCTCGCTCGGTCTCCGCGGCGGCCGGGCCGGGAGCGGGCGCTGCCCGTGCGAGGAGAGAGGAGAAGGGGAGGGGAGGGAAGAGGAGGCGGCGCGGGGCGGGGCGGCTCCTGCCGGAGCAACGGGTCCCCCGGGCGCGGCGCTCTTCGCCGCCATCTCATTGTCCCCGCCGGGGCTTTGCCGGGGGCGCGGGGCCGAGCCGGGCCGGCCTCCCCCGCCGCCGGGCCTGCGCCCCGGTCTGGGTGGCGGCGGCCGCGGCGGGCTCGCGGGGGCGGTGGGGAATGCTCGGGCGGAGCGGGGGTGGCGCTTCCGCCGCGCGGGGCTCGGTGGCGGCGGCCCCCGGCCGGCCCCGGGCAACGGCGGCAGCGGCGGCGGAGGAGGGAAAGTTGCGGGAGCTGGTGGGCGGCGCGACCCGCCTTTGGCCCGGCCCGGCCCGCCGCCGGGACCCGGCCCATGGGAGCGCCCAGGTCGTCCGAGCGCCTGGCCGGAATCCAGCGGAGCCAGGCCGGGGTGTAGCCCCGGGGCCTGGGACCCCCGCCCGCCGCTCGTGTTGCTCATCCCCGAGTTCCCAATGCGGTGGCACTCCGGCGAGCGGCCGCCCCTTGGCTGGCCCGGGGGACAGAGCCGTGTCACGCACCCGTGGGGCTGTCCCGGACTTTGGGTGGGAGAAGCAGCGTGCTGAGCCCCAGGGGCGGCTGGAGCGGCTGGTGGGACCGGAGCCGGGATCCAGGGATCCGTGGCTCCAGGAGAAGCCAAGTGCAGGCAGTGCCCTCTGACCCGTGCTGGGAGGAGGGGAGAGGCACAAAACCAAGTTGGCGTCCTGCGCTGTTGGGTTCAAACGTAGCTCAGGTGGTACTTGGAGTAGAAGGCTTCTGTGATGAGTGCTGGTCACTTGATGCCTGGCCCATGCTGGGAAGTGGTGGACAGCCACACTGTGCTTTCCCTGTGTTTCTGGGATGGAACAGGGAGTGAGAACAGTGATTGGGACGAAGCGTGACTGGGGAGAAAGAAAATGGTTGTGGTATCCATAGAGCAACTTAAAGGGACATGACTGCCAATACCAATGTCAAAAAACTTAGTTTCTGAGAAGACAGTGTGAGTTTAATTAAACTAAATTGAGCTGCTTTATAACTATTGATTATTTCAGTTGTGTTCCACACAATTCTGTAGCTGTGCAGTTAGTCTAGTGATAGCATCTATTAGGTTGTTGAGGAATGAAAAACCTCCAGGTCACACCACCGATGCAACTGCTCTTAAAGCCTGCTCTGTGTTTGGTGGGATGGATGACATGAATGTCTGGTTTCAGTAACTTTTCCATGTAACTGCCCTAGTGATAGGAGTGGTGTGAGAGAAGGATTAATGCAGATTCTTTGTATCCAAAGCAGTTTTGTCTTGTCCAGTGCTATCACGAGGTCATTTGATGATTGTTTTTATAGTGTAATCCATGCAGCCGTGAAGAAATCACTGGGCCACAAGGCAGTGTGCAGGTTGTCTGTCAGAAGGTGTTCTGACCATGTGAAAAAGTTCTTCCTTTTACAGAATTAGAAGTCAGTTTATTCTTTCTTTATTTTTTTCTTTCTGACTCAACTGTGATGACTTTTTGGTGGAAAGCCTGAGAAAGTAAACATAGGGGTGCAGAGTTCTGAAATGATGGGCCAACCCGTAATGCAACAGGATTTCCTGGTGTGTAGGAGCAGGGGGGCTGACTTCAGGGTTGTGATTAATTTGAGAGGATGTAATTTTTACTGGCTGCTCAACAGAGAGTGTGCAGTTGGAATTCTTGTTTGCTGCTGCTGACGGACACATGGATTTACAGCAGTGGGAGTGGGTAGTGGGACCGAAACTTTTCTGAAGCTGGATAAACAGTTAGTGCCAGTTCTGGAAGTTCAGAGCGCCTCATCTACTGCCCCTGTATTCAGAGGACTGCAGCCTGGTCTCTGGTGCTTCCTCACATTTTACAAAGTGCTGAAGTTGATTAGTTCACTATGAGGCACAGCTTTGGTGGCCAAGTGTCCACTCCCAGTATGCTGTGGTCCAAAGTTGTCAGGGCAGCTGAAACCCTGATACTGGAGCCTTGTTACTGGGGTCTCTGAGCTTGTCAGCTGCTGTCCCTAGCCTGCCCTTTGTGTTGTGCAGACTTGTATGTGACTTCTTCTGCAATTACAGTGTACCTTTTGGGAGTTGAAAAGGTTTGTGAACATTATTATAGCTCATATTTGGATACATTGACAAAATTCATTCCTTGGGGTGGTCAGAAACTCAACAAGTTAGTATTTTTGATTTGAAAGAACACGCACCTCAAGTTAGTGTTGGTGTCTGTGGAATCTCTCATTTCTTTCCCTTAGTTGCAAAGACATGTTCTGATACAGGTTGGCTAAACATTGGTAATTTAAATACCATTTTAATAGGCAAGTGAGCCCACAGAAGTGTAAGGTTGCAGTGAGAGAAATGCTAAATTGTGATGGATGAAAACATGCCTTTTTAGTAACGTGCGCCAAAGGCTTGCACACCCTGCTGAAAATTCCAGAGTACCAGATCTATAGTTACCACAAGACATACTGAAAGAGGCAAACTCTACTGAAGTCGTGCAGCAATGTTAAAGCCTGAATTTGGATGCAGTGCTGCTGAATGGGTGGTTGGCCTCTCTGGGATCTGGCTCTCGCCGTGCTGCACTTTGGAGTGCCCAAGTGTTGGGATGAGGTTCTGGCTTCTGGTGCTTGGAGTCAAACCCAGAAGGTGATGCTGAATGTGGTGCCAAGATAAGGAAATGCCTTATTTAAATCTGGTGTATTGACTTCAGGACTTAAAATGCCAACCCACATCTGCAAGATACTTCCTGCTTTTTTAAGGTTTTTGGGATTTACTTGTAGTCGCTCTCATTTATCAGTGGAGCTCTGAAACTCCCATTGCAGATTGTCATCTCTTGCTTGCAGTGCCACTGTGTCTGCTCATTTGGCTAAAAATAGAAAGGGGTAAAGTTGGTTTTCATTCTTGGAGAAGAAAGGGAAATCCTACAAGGTTTGAGTTCATGAGCAGATAATTGTTTTGTTGTTTCTATTCAGGGATATGCAGTATTTTGCTTTTCCATACTGATGTAATTTTGTTGGTTTGGGTGTTCAATATGTGATCAGAACACACAAACCTATTTCTTTGTTCCCGTAGAAAACAAGCGGTTTAGAGAGCATTAAAATGACCTTCGTGCAACTGTTCAGACTGAAAATACACTTTCAAAAGTAAGTGTTGTTTTGTGAAGGTGCACTCCAATTTTTTTTAAAGGCAAACCCCACCTTCAGCTGGCTGAAAGGGCTGAAGGGGAGGAACTGCAGAGGGAATATTGTCCTTAACTGTGATTTTATAGCTTTCTAATTTAACTTCTGACGTGTCCTATTGAAAGTCTGACTATGGTGCAGCACTTGACAGCTCGTGTGTCACTGTGAGAAAATACCCAGGAACTTGGGTGCTCTTCCTGTGGTTTGAAGGAACCATGCTCCTGGCTTTGGCAGCTTTGCCTCATTTCCTTGTTTGCATCCCTGCAGGCATTGTAGTATTTTGGAAAATGCTTTTTAATAATAAGAGTGTGCTTGAGATAGTAGGGTGCCTCGGACAAGAGATTCCTCAGGGCCCAAACAATGTTACCTGTGTCCTGTTCTGAGCTGTAGGTTCAACATGAACTTGGTAAATTTGGTAACTCTGCTTTAATTTGGAATATTTGAGGAGAAAATGCCTTTTTATAAATGCAGGTAATTCCATATGATGTACAAGTGGTGCAGATAAAAGGCTTTTCACACTTTCAGGCCCCCGCTTTGGAGGGTGCTGCTCTCTGCCCGGAGCTGGGAGCACTTTCTGGCCAAGGCTACTGGTGCCTGGTCCCTGTCCTGTTGCTTATCCTGCCCGGGAGGGATTTGGGTCTAAAAAGATGCAAAAAGGCTGCACGTGGTGTGGTGGGACAGGCTCTCAGCCACACTTGTTAGCATTATTAGACACTAGAGCTTCATGTGGGAGTGTACTGTGAGCTCCAGTCACACTGTTATTAATAATTTGTTTCAGAATTAGCAGCAGGAGGGGGAATTCTTAAGCCTGTCCCCCTTCAGCTGAAGGGGCAGGTTGTTTCAGGTAGTTTCCAAAAGTAATGTTTTACTAGAAAGCAGCATGAGGCAACATCCAGCCAACTGTATTCCTTGCTCTGCAAGGTTTCAGCAGCAGATGTGTTATTTATTCTGTAAATAAATCTAGTGAGTTTATATTCTGTTACTCTACGTATAGCAGGCTCGTATTATATTTGCAGGTTAGCTGAATGAAAACAGTGTTGACAGATTGTTCAGCTCACAGGAAAAAGATATTTTTTTGTAGAGTTACATAGGGATTATCCTGTGTGTCAGAGATGTTTCTAAATGTCAGATATTTTTCTACAATAAAATAATAAAAATCAAACCAATTAATTTTGGATACATTTTTACATACTAGAGCATAGCATGTGGTGGTGTTTTTTGAAACTGAAATCAAATAACAAACTGAGTATCTGTTTGCTCTCCCCTGCATGAGGGTTTCTCTCCTTTTAGGCTTAGAATCCCCAAGGACCTGGAAGATACCAACACGTTTTGTTTCTAAGTGGAAAATGAAACTTCATTTGCAAATGGATGATGAATTCCATCTTAAATGCATACTCAATGTGCCATTTCTAGATCTGCATGCCAATGTGTTAACATTTCTAGATCTGTTCATTAAGACCACATGAGCTGGTTGCTGCCAGTGGAATTGCACAAGATGGTTGAGTTGCTCTGCCAGCCTGCCACAGCTGAGAGGAGTGTGTGTCTCCACAGCTGCACAGCTCTCCCTTCCTTTGTGCTGCTGCTGGCTTGACCTTCCCTGGAGCTGAATTCCCTACCTACAGGCACCCCCTGTGCTTGGGAGGGGAGATTTTCTGCCCACTGAGTGAATCAAGTCTGGCTGTCAGAGTTAGGAGTTGATAGAGGTGATGCAAGGTCAGTGGCAGGAATACTTTTGGAGAAAAATGGTCCTGGAGATGCGTATCCTTCAGGTGGGAGGTTCAGGTTGACTCAGCTGTGTGTGCCTGTGCTGGGTGCAGATGTTCAGGGTGGACCCCATTGCTCTGTGTAAAGTTGGGGTTCTGTGGGTAACTCTGACCTCCACTGAATGCTCCCAGCCAGCTCTGCTGTGTTTGTTCTTCCCTTCTTTGGGGCTGGTCCTGCCTGCCTTACCAGAGCTGCTGGTGCCATCAGCACATTGTTCGCATTTTCCATTTCTAGATGAAGAGTGTCCCAGTCTGGTATGCAGCTCACACTGGCAGTATCACAGGGTTGTTTGGGTTGGAAGGGACCTTACAGGTCCCCTCTTGGGGACACCTTCTGCTAGACCAGGTTGCTCCAAGCCCTGTGTTCCGGTGGGACTCCCCTGGTGGCCTTCCTGTGTTATCAGAAATGAGCACTTGGTTTGCTCTTTGTTTCCTCTCTCTCCACCAGGTAACCTGTCCATTCAAGGCCTCTTGTTGCCATGGCAGCTTAATTTCTTTGAGGGTCTTTTCTGAAGAATCTTGTCAAATGTCTCTTGGAAATTAAAGCAGGCTTTGGCATGTACAGCCCATTGGTGTACATTGGTGTACCCATGTACAGCCCATTGGTGTACCTCCCATTGGAGGGAGGGCCTTGAGAGAACTCCTGTAGGTTTGTGGGGCTTGGCTTTCCTGTACAAAAGGAAGGTTGTAAATGTCTAAATGCTGTAGTTTATTTAGCTGCCTGCAAATTTATTTTCTAGAATAGTTTCTACAAAATTAGACTCACTAGAGTGTAACATCAGAGTGTTAGGTGAGAGAGTAAACACAACTATAAATTGTGCTCAAGAGTAAGCACTGCTTCAAGCAGTAGAATTTTATTTTGAAGGCTGCTTTTTTTCTGGTTCACTTATGTGGTTTCTTTGGTGTCTGATAGTTTAATTTTTCCCATATCCTTACTTTAATAGGATATTGCTTGTGGGAGAGGAATTATTCCTCTTCTAGGAAAGGAATATTTTTAAAAATAGAGAGATTATTACATACTTTGGGATCTCTGTTTTCCTGAGCTCAGTGGAAATTGGTCCATGCACTGGTAATTGTTGATAGTGGAGATGGAGAAAAGGACAGAGAAGGATATGCACATAAGAGTATGCTCCTGTAGCCCTGTTCCTGTTGGATACTGGGCTTAAAGAAACCCAAACAAAACCAGGGTTGCAGTGATGCTGTAAAATAATGTGGCACAGGGAGTACAAATCAGCACTGCACAGCTCATCTTTGCACAGAGCTGAGGTTGCAGGGGCTGCCTTCCTTTGGTTGCTTCCACACTGTGCCCAGCCATGTGTAACCTTTGTGCCCTACTCCACAAAGTGCTCTGCGAAGGGCTGTGAGAGTGGAGAAGGAGAGCTCCAGTGCTGAAGGAAGCTCTTCCCCAGGCTTGGCCACAGTTTCAAGTACTCTGCCTTTTGAGTCAGAGATCATGACTTGTTTATTCTTCACCTCCTTTCAGTTCCACGGTTCCAGTGTTTCCCTTAAGCTCTTTGAGGCTTTTTCTATTTTAGTACTAGCTGATTGTTTTGCTTGTATTTACATAAATCAAATAGAGCTCACCTATAATGTGGCCTTTCTCATCCCTGTAGGAAGGGTCAGTGTAGCTGGTCAGAAGAAATGGCATAATTTCTGTGGGTTTGTGCATCTCTTCTGCTTCCCCAGTCAGAGGAGTAATTTTATTTTATGTGTTTTGTTTCTGTAAGCTTCATTTGGAACAGTTTTCTCTGACAAAGCGATAAGATGGCACTGAAATTTAATTCCTGTTTCAAAATGATCTAGGAAAGTTTTGAATATTAATTATTGTGCTGTTGTACAAGATGCTGGACATGCTCAGAACCTGGAGAGGTGTGTTTCAGTATTGAACTGTTGCAATTAAGTTTTCTTCCCCAAAGGAACCAGAGAAGCTGCTTGTTTTTGCTTTGCAGAGGAGAGTTTTTCATGTTGGTGGAACTATAAAGCACCAGCATCAGGGACAGAAAGCACTGGTGTGGGGGCTTATGTAAATCCTATTGCCCAAGGTGGCTGTTGAATTGGGAATTTCTTGTCTTTGAGGTAAATGTTTGTGAATGCCATAGCCATTAGAGCTGGGAAGACAAGCCTGTTCCATTGGTATGCCTTACTCTTCTGATTTCTCATTGCTGGTTGTTGATTCAGAGCTGTTGATGTCCTGGTGGAAAGCTGAGAAGGAAAGACAAGGGCTAAGAGAGAATGCTGATGGTAAGAATCAAGGGAAGCAAAGAGTCATGTTTGAGTGGTGGAGGGAGGAATTGTCACTTGTAGCTGCCATTATTTCCTGGACATTTTCTTTCCCTAGGCAAATATGTTGTTACAAAACTGCTAAGACTTGAGTCCATAGTCTTTTCTAAACTTTCAGAATATTTTCTTGGTGCCCTCTGCCAGTGAGGATTGCCAGGCCATTTGCAAGAGTGTCATTCATCAGCATCACCCATAGCATTCGTGCAGGACTTGGAGCCCCTGTGCAATGGCAGGAGGTACCACCAGCATTTTCTGCCGTAAATTCTGAGCTATTGGCAGGGTATGTCACTGATGGAGTTTTATTGTGAAATACACAGCTGAGAATAACCTTTCACAACTTCCTTGCCCATAAATTTTTGCCAGTCAGCTCCTTTGTTGTCTGTCCCTCAAACAACTTCTTTGACCTAAAGTCATGCTTCGATAACACCCACATCCAGAGCTGAGCTATTGTGTCTGCCTCTGTCCTGGAGGCCACGTGTTGCTCCTCTTTGTAACTCGTGCTTGCATTCAGGCTGATGTCAAAAGATAATGACTTTGTGTGGCAGTGGTCACAAAAAGTGTTCAGTGTGGGGACAGTCAGCTCTGATTTGTAGTTCCTCAGTTCTGATCTCTTCACCCACAGGCCTGGTAAATGACAAGTAGCGCCACTGTGAAGTGTCACAAAGTGCCACTGGAGTTATTTTTGCTGTTGGAATCGTGAGGCTCTGTGCAAGTTCTCTGGTACTGGCAGAAGCGAGCCTGACAGGGAAGAGCTTGTGGAACTAAATTATTACAGAACAATTACATAATTAAGGGGCATGGGAATGTACAAAAACAGTGAATTGCAGCTCTGCAGAAGAAATAAATTCACGGTGAGCTCCCTTTGCACTAAATGAGGCGTCAGGGGCAAGCAGAAGCAGCTGTTCCATGTGTGATGGGGGCAGCTGGTAAAGTGTTGTTGTGTAGAGTAAGTGCAGCTCCTCAAGTACATTGTTTTGTATACATATGTAAGAAAAAGGTGTCCCTTTTAATCTCTGGTCAAGCTATTGCTGGTGTTGGTGGCATGCCAGGTGCTGTGAGAGAACACCCAAGAGCAGCCGGTGTGTCTCGAGGCAGTGTAGGGACCGTCCTGCTCCTCCCGTGGCTCCTGCGTCTGATGCTGCTGTCAGAGCTCCCCGAAATGGGGCCTTGGTTGGGAAGACAAAAAGCTGTGGGGAAGGAAGGGAGGAACATGCTGATAGAAGGCTGGAAATGATCTGAATATCACCTTACATTCACCACACTTGCCTATTAATAGCCAACAAAGAGCAAGAATTTAAGACACAGGGCAGCCTAATTTGGATTATTTTTCCTTAGCTGTGAGCTCAGGCGGTTTGGGACTTGGTTGCTGGGAATTTTTTAAAATCCTCAAGGGGAACATTGATTTTTGCATTGTTATAGATGGCTCAGATCAGCACGCCTGTGGTTGAGATGGGTATTGTTAGGCAGTTACTCCCATCTTGTTTCAAATAACACATGCCTCTGACAAACCAATCGTCTGGACTGGAAATTCCTATGTGAAGTTTTTAGCTGAAAATTGATTATTTTTGTTGTGTTCCAACAAAACTTACTGAAATTAATTTTTGAATGGGGTTTATTGGTTAATGGTTAATTTTTTTTGGGGGGGGTTGTGGTAAATACACTTTTTTTTTAAGGATTTTAGTGGGAAATCCTGCTGAGTTTTCCTGCTTTATGGTAAAGGTCTGTAAGTTGACCTGGTCTGTGGCTTTTGTGAGATTGTTGTTACTTAGTTGTTATGTGTAAAAAAAAAAAAAATTCCATGTAGCTTGACCAGTTTGTAATTGTCTGCACAATAGTAAGTCGTAGCTTGGTTAGACTTGGAGATCTCTTTCTTGCAGATTTTGTAATTGCGCAGGTTTTGCATAGGAGCAGATTGCGTGTGCCACGTGTAGAGTAACCTTCAGTGCCTCCTTCCAACTCTGTGGGAAGGACAGGAGTTTGACAGACATCAGTCTTCTGCAAGCCATTCCTGCACACCAGACTGTGTGAGGCATAACTCCCCAGCTTTGGAAACCAGGCTTTGATTGTTTCTCTATTGCCATGAAGTTGCTAAAGGTAGATCTTTTCAGTTGGTGTCTTTTGTGCTGTATCCTTGTTTCCTCCAAAGCACGCAAATTACTGAAGACTCAGATAGGAACAAATGTTTTTCCTAACTTTGTTTAGGAGAGAACATTTATTTTGGATGAAATCTCCCAGAGGAGCTTGAACATACACTGGATGGGAAGAGAGTAAACCCAGCAGGATATAACAACATTTGTCTGCTTGGGCAGCTGAGAATGTCATAGTGGAATATGAAGTAAAAGAGCAAAGTCCAGTGCTTTTAACCTGGCCAAGAGCTGGCTGATGGTGTTGAGATCAGAGCTGTTGGTGCTCAGAGTGCATCCTGAGGGTGCACAGAAGTGAGCACCTACAAAGCATCTCAGTTTGGCTGCAATCCCAGGTGGAAGGTTCCTCTCTTGGGAGCTTTTTGGTCATTTTGTCATGTGAGTGTCTCTGCTCTCACCAGTGGAATCCAGTGGCTTCAATACTATTTCCCCCTCTTAATTTTAAATGTCCTGATCATATGTGATGGGAAAAACTGACACCACCCTGCCCCCACTATGTTTTTCACCATGCAATATTTTTTCCTTACTCTGCAGCTGATGAGAATTTTCCTTTATTACCAGCAGAGATTTAACCTTGCAGTATGATTTCTTGATGACCACTACCCAAAATGTTGCAATGGTTAATAGTTTCATATAATACCTGCTCTGCAGTCTTCTATCCCTGGCTTTCAAGCAGAAATATTCTATTATTTAGTCCTATAATTATTTTCCTTGGAGAACAGGAGTTTATTTTTGAAAAATTGCAAGGCCTTTATGACTTATGTGTCTCCATCCTCTGACTGGCTTTTACTGTTGGAGTTTTATTTAATGAAAGAACTGCTATTTGAGTGTTTTTTCCTCTAATTATTTTATTCGAATTTTTTTTCACTGATTTTTTTGTGCATTGCTGGAATATCTAGGGACACAACTCTTAAGTCCAAAATCATCTTGCTTTTACAGCCATTAAGGGGTACTAAAGCTGTAGACCCCCGTCCAGTCTTGTGTTTTACTGGAAAAATGGACTTGTACTCGGATGGTTATTTATTTACTTTTACTTTCGTGGTTCTTCCTGGGCTTTCTTTGTTCTTGGAAGAATGCTGAACAAAAAAACAATGGAGAGAGATATTGAGTTAATCCTTTTGTCTGTTTTGGGGTGAGACAATTTACAATACTCTTAACAGCTGCTTGTCTAATCTCTTAATTGCTGCAGATTTCATTGCATTTCTTAAGCAGCTTATTCCAGTGCTATATATTCTTACTATCTGGTTTGTTTCCAATGTTTAACTGACACATTTTGCAGTTAACTTTTGGGTTTTATTTGGTCATATTGAGCTATTTCTGATGTACCTGAATGTCCGTGAGCTGTCATTTTTCTTTCTCCCTGAGCCCTTACACAAACTGTGTCTCTGAGTTTCTCAGTGTTTTCTCCTAGTTCTGGTTTGCATGTCCTCTGACCCAGCTTTCTGCTTTGTGTGTTTTCTCCTGTCAGTTCATATTTTGAAGCCTGGACCCCCAAACTGGGCACTCTGATGCTGATGATTTACTGGTGCAAGGTGGATTGTTATTCCTTTATTTATTTATTGTGACAAGTTCTTCACAAGAGTACCTTGCTCTTCCCTCATCCTTTTGTTTGTCATTCATGGAAGGCTTTGCAGGCCTTCCCAGGGCTTGAGTATCTGCTTTAGCCTGTTCTCAGATCTCTGGAGTCACTCTGGATTTCTGTCAGAGAGAGGCACGGTCACCCTTGTCACAAAGGGAGGGGTGCAAAGCTGATGGAACCCGCGTGGGAAGTGATTGTCACGGGTGAAACAAAGGGGTATTGGCCCGTGCCGGGGGCAGCTTCCCCTGTGTGGGTAGCACAGGCTACAGCACAAACACGGGCTTAGCCCTCGGCTGGGATGGGATCAGACAGGAGCCCGGCTCTCCCCTTGCTCCTTTAGCCCTCAGCTGGGATGGGGTGGGATGGGATCACACAGGAGCTTGGCTCTCTCCTTGCTCCTGGCAGGGAGCACGAGGAGTTGCTCCTTGGTGCTGCTGCCTGATGCAGTTGTCTGTGCTGTCATTTGATTAGCTGCAGTCTTCAATATTCATGAAGAGCAGTGAAGAAAGAGGCTGCCTTGTTTGTTTAGCATCAAGCTGTTGAAAGCATACATGGAACATCGGTTTCTCCACATCCTTTGATTTCAAATGCTGCTTTTTTGTTATTATAAATGGTACAAGTCTTTGTGATGACTTTGACAATATGGAAAGAGGAACTGTTTTTTTGTGGTATAAGTATAATAGCAACTGTAAGAGAAAAAACTGGGAAAGATAATTAAAAGATGCTAAAAAAGTGAAAAAGGGATGCATTTAATATGAATGTAATCTGTGTGTTTTACGGGCTTCCCCTAAAATTTTTCTAGGAAACGGCTGTCTTCCAGCATGGACAGCATTTACAGCTTTTGTTTCTTCCAAACTGTAGGTACATTTTTGTACCAAACAGGGATGTTTTGAGCCTTGAAACCAGTCTTCTAGTTATGACATCACATCAGCAACATTTATTTATTGTCATTTTGGATCCTGGATTCCTCATATCACAGCATTTGTTTCCTATCAGTTTATAATCTTCAGGGAATAGATTCAGACAGATCTGATTTGGTGCTCTACTGTTTTAAGTACATGATGATTTGAAACTTGGATTTCACTCCTTATTTGTCTACTTTGAAACTGCCTCTTGCTGTATTTTACAAGCTAATTTGTCATGGGACTATGTTGGTAGAGGTGGGATGAAGATTTAGAATTGATTAATTTGTAAGTAAATAAATTAAGTGGAACTAGATTGTGCTTTCTAGGCTTTACTGAATTTTGTTCCTTTAGTAGCTTTATATTGATAAACATACCTAACTTTTTTTTTTTTTTTTTTTTTTTTTTTTTAACTGCAGTTTTCTCAGTTAGTGCTTTCCCACCTCTGTTTTTCAGGTGACAGTCGGGGCTATCACCTTTGCCACCCTCCTGTCACCCCCAAGTGTCTGCTTTTGGCTGATGAGCCTCTTTCCCCTCCACCCTTGTCACCGCTTCCTCAAGGAGCAGTTTGGCTCCTGCTTGGAGCACAAGCTCATGTGCTTGCAGGGCTGGAGATTGTTCCAGAGCCTGCACCAGGGAGGGGACAGGTGCTCCTGCAAGTCTGGGATAACCCAGGGCATTGTGTTTGTCACTCCGCAGTGCCAGCGCTGTCTGCCTTTGCCGACTGTCAGCAGCCGCTCCATTTGTACAGTGTTTTGGAAACACAGTGAGTGCATCTGACAGCTTTTAGTAGCTGTTTTGTCAGCAGATGGAGGAGACTTTGAGTAGCAGAAATAGGAAAGTGTGGAGGGTCGCCCCTCTTTCCCCAGGCCAATGCTTCCTATCTTCTCTCCCCTTAGAGAAGAGAGCCTCGCCTGGGTGGGCAGTTGGCTGTCTCCTCTGCCTCCCAGGCTGATGCTTCTTATCTTCCCACCCCATAGGGAAGAGAGCATTGCCTGGGTGGGAGAGATGCTGGGTTTGCCCTGCTGCCTCCCAGGCTGACGGGTCCACCCTGGGGGCGTGGAGTTAGGCGTGCCCAGGGGCCTGTATCCGCCCATCCCTCCAGAGCCTTCTTGTCCGTTATGTATATTATTGGTTCCTTTGAATTGTACCCCACCCCTTTATGTTACCATTGGTTGTAGTCGCTTGTACCCGCCCTCTTCCTCTTTCCCGATTGGCTGTCCTGCTCCCTATTTAACCGGCTGAGCTAGTGCCGTCGCTGCCATTTCTCCCGTACCTGATATAGGTGCGGGGGAAATGGTCAATAAACTCCTGTCGCCCTTTACCTCGTCGGCTTCTTCCATCATTATGCGTCTGCAACAGGAAGGGGACAGTGACAGAACAACCTTCCTTTGGCCCCACGTGCAGGGCTGTTGGTAGAGGTGTGGGAAGACAGGGATCTATGCAGGTCAGAGAACGCTCTGTGGTCTGACGGATGGGAATTGTGATACTGAGGGTTGGGCTGGAGAAGCAGTTGGTGTTTTGATTGTGTACTGATGTGGCTTACAAGCTGATGGAGCAGGCTTTGTTCTGTAATTGGGCATTTCACTGGGTGGGGCAGCACAGAGTACAGCGGTAAATGAATGACTGCTCAAGGAACCTGGCTAGCTCTCTGGGAATATGGCTTTCTTCCCTACCTTTGCGACTGGGAAGCCATCAGGACTTTATTCTTCCAATGTACATCCCAGGGAAGCTCATCTCCATGATTACATCACTTATCAATAGTATAGTCCTTTTTAATAGACTATATAGTTCTTTTTAATAGACTAGGAAGAGCCATGTCATCAATCTTTTACTTTCCCTTCTAATAGCCCTCAAGTATCCAAGGAGAAAAAAAGTCAGCTGCTCTTGAATCTCTTGAGAGTTTGACACTGCATGTGTATAAGGTGCTTGAGCTTTAAATCAAAATCCTTCCAGTCTTAGAACATCTTTCACTCTGGTTTCATCCATGTAGTGCACAGTTCTGCCAGTTTCTTTGATGCTTTGCTCTCTATAGACTGCAATATTTTGAGTATTTTGAAGAATCCTTTCCTTGATCAAGTTCCAAAACTGTTTTCCTGCCCCTCCTCTTCACAGTGGCTGCATATGAGTTCTTAGTTAACAGACTCGACAGTTTAGAGTTAAAGCAAGAAAAGGTTTGTGCCGTTTTATCACAAACCTGTAACTCTTTCTTATCTGAAATTAAAGTAAGAAATTTAAGAAAAAGAAGCACTATAACAGCCAGTGGGAAGGGGAAGCTAGAAGACTAAATATGGGGTATAACACCTCAAGGCAGAATTTCTTGCTTCTCACAGCCAGGAACTGAATGGTTGGATGTCAGGAGCAGGAATCTCACCAGCTACCTGACAGTGGTTTGTCCCTAAAATGATCTTTGCTTAGGAACCTTTTGACCTTAAGGGTTCATTTTCCCCTGGAACCTGGGGGCTATGCGCAGAAAAGAGGTGACACACTTTAAATGTTCATTTCAATCTTACCTTGCTTTTGTGATGTCAATTGTTTGTTGACTTAACGAAACCATCTTAACGTGTGCAAGTCAGTATGTAACTACTGTGCTAATTGTTTTCTCTTCCATTTCCCTGTAATCGGGTTTAATTTTATCCAAGTCTTTATCAGTCTGGGAGTTTGCAAGCGGATTAGAGATTAAATTGTTCAGTAGAGAGCAAGCAATAATAAATATCCTTTTAAACATTAATTTTTAAATAATAAAAAGAATTGTAAAACCTCTCCAGTTAAAAATGATACTTTGAAATGCATTCCAGTTCCCATTTTTCTAGTGAACTGAAATTTCATTCCATTTTCTTTTTTCTTCCTTTGGCAATTAAACTCATAACTCATTCTCCCAGATCATTCTCATGGTGTTTTAGTAAGGTCAGCAGCTACTCTAAACTACAACCTTTTTTCAAATGTGGCTGCCAAATCGCATTTTCATGTCAGAGAAATATGTTCTATCCTCAAGGAACACGTGGACACTCATGTTACAGAAACATTGGCTGTTCCATCTCTGCTCACTGTGTTCATGTATCAGTGCTACTTCTTTGAGGAATAATTGAAAACTCATGAAAGAGGCTTTTCTACCCATTGGTGCTCATGAAACTCTCATGAAACTTTTTCATTGAGCTCATGAAACTTTTTTTAGCTTCAAAGATAAGATTTTCTAAGCATTGCCCTAGGAATGCTGAAGAGATGTTTTTAGCTTCAGTGTGGGAAATTTTGCTGAAACTAATAACTGTCTTATTTTGCATTCTGTTAATCTGCCCAGTGTCTCTGGAACTGGAAGATGGCTGTATTGACTGCAGTTAATATGTGGATAAAACATAAAATAATAGATAATATTCTTTATAATATACATAATATATAGACAGTATATAAAATCAATTAACCATGGAAGTGTTGCAGAGTTCCCTGGATTCTGACTGCAAAGGAAGGTTCAAGGTTTGGGAGTGCTCAGGTCTGGGTTTCACTGGTGCTGTAGGTTCAGAGAACTGGCACTGAAACAGGCTGGTCTTTAAGACTGCAGTACCCATAGGTTCTATCAGATGTGATGTTCTCTGGGAATATGGCTTTCTTCCCTCCCATTGCAGCTGGGAGGCCATCAGCACTTCATTGTTCCAATGTACCTCCCAGGGAAGCTCATCTCCACGATTAGGTCACTTATCTATAGCATAGGCATCACTTACCTCTAGTAAAGCGTGTTGGCTCACATCTGCTCGTGGTGCTCTGTCTACAAGGTCACAGCCTTTTTACAGTTCTAGTTTTGAATGGTACCTACAGAAATAAGAAGTTGTGGGCAGGATTTAACTTCACTTTTTAAAAAAAAATTGAAAAATATAAGACATAAAAATCCACAGGCATAAAAACCTTAAACACTTTAAAGGGTGGAGTTCTTTTGCTCCATGTACTGAATGGGAATTACCTGTGTATTCTCTGGGAGTTCTATACTCAGGACTTTCTGTACTTAGGAAGGATGTGTGATGTTCAGCATGTATATTTTAGGATGCTGAATGCCTGCTCTAAGTGCACAGTGACGTCCAAGTTTCAGCCTGTAGGTGAGACAGGTGCCTTCCATAGCAAATGCACAAGTAATTCCGTGTTCCTACAAAAGAGCAATAAACCTAGAAGTGTTAGTTTAAAAAGGTAGTCGGTTCCCCTTTCTCTCCTTGCAGTATTAAGGCCAGAGCATTTTTGATAAAGAAATGTAAAAATCAGTGCTGGAAATTGTGCTAGAGTTGCTGATCTTTTGGAGCTCCCATTCCTCTTGTGTTCCCTCTTCCAGCCAGGTGTGGGAAGGCTAGTTGGGAGTTCTGCAGGGATGTGCTGTTCCCAGGTACCTGGGGACCTGGGATAGACTGATAACGTGTTTTGCCATAGATTTTACAAATGCACATTAAAGCAGCATATCCTGCTTGAAACCCATTATTTCTGACAGAGACAGGAGAACATGGTAATCACAGCAGAGCAGGCCAGGCTGAGGTGAAGGATAAGAGGTGGGATTGCTCTTTTCTGCTGGTCATGAGCTGGAAATCGATTAGTGTTCTACTTGAAATATGTAATTAATGATGAAAAGAGCCACTGGCAATTTGGAGTGTATTGAACATGATCTGTGTAATGAAATAGGGAGTGAGCTCAACCACATGGAATGGGAGAACCTGTTATATCTGTAATATTGAAAAGCTGTCTTAGTATTAGAAAACTAAAGTGGTAGAGTACTCAGTAATTTATAGTATTTAGCATTAAAAATATGAATGGGCTAATTATGGGTATTAAAATGGCTGCAATGAAATTTGAACTTTAAAAGTTTATAGAAGCTCTAAGCAGTAATTAAGGATGCTCTTTTAATACATAAAATTTATTCAAGTTGAGCAAAGAAAAATCCTCATGCAGCTCACAAGGGAAAGTGTAAAAAGAAAAATCTGCTTTTAAATTCTTATTGTCTCTTATTTGATTTAGTTGAATAACTAAGAAACATGAAACTAGACTATCCTCTTCTCATACACAGTATAATTTGAGATATTCCCATGTCCTTTCTAAAATTGGAGAAGATAGTCCTTTGCATGTTTATCTGATTTCATACTTCACTTGGTAGGGAATCAGAGACTATGTTGTGAATTTTTTGTCTGCTCTGTATTTTCTGGGATTTTTCCATTTTAGAGCTTCTGAGGTCCCAGTTGAAATAAAAGCTATACTTTTATACTTAATCAAGCAGCTTCCTCATTTTTAGTTGGTGAAATATTTTTGGCACCCTGTTCTCAATCTGACCTTGCTGGGCTGCTACTGCTGGGATAATGGCAGCTCCCTGAAGAAAAGGAGGAAAGCTCTGGTTACAGCTGGCTCTGGATGACCCTTTTGGGGCTGGAACCTCCTCATGGAGCACTCAGGGAAGATCCAGGCAAATTCCCCATCAGCCTACAGGCCTTTGGATAATCTCAAGCAGTAACCAAGAAGCTCCTGGGAAATGGGAGAAAGCTCTTTGGCAAGAAGTTAGAAAGGCTCAGCAATTTCTTCAGAAGTTCAGCAGAGGCTTAGTGGATTATCTGAATATTGAGTTGTCACCTGGAAAGGCACTTTGCTAAAAGAGATTTACATTACCTGTGTTCTTGAGCCATCCACCCTCTCCCCTTCCAGACAGGTAATGGTTCATCAGTGACACTGAGTTGGATTAAGGGCATTACTCAGTTGGACTGAGTAAGATTAAGTAAATACAATGGGGCCTTTCAGTTTGCCACCACCTTCTTTTTTAACTGCTTTCCATTGGGGATAATCAGGATTTTTCCTTCTTACCAGGATGTGGCCCTTTCTGCTAAAATTTTGGTGGTGTTTCTTTAGCAAATACTTTTGTCACTCATAGTTTGGGCCATGGCAAGTTTGAAGGTTCAGGCTAAATCCTTTGGGACAGGGGGACATGCAGAGCTCACTTTTAAACTATGTTTGTTGATATCCGTATTTGTTGGTATCTGTGTTTATTGATGAGTAATCTTTGATTAGCATCAGCATCACTGACTCCTAATGAACATCATTGCCTTTCTCTAAGAGTACTAATACAGGAGGATTTGTATTGAATTCTAGCTGTTCTAGGCTCTGTGCCTCACCTAAATGGAGTTTGAGCATGTGCAGTCACTCTTTTTGAAACTCAAAATAGAATTATTATCTTGTGTGTCACTGAACAAATAATTCTGAAAACATTTTAATTTCTTATTTTGCTCTACACTTTACACTCACTGCATCTTCCTTGAGAAGTATTTCTGAAACATAAAGCTATTAGTTTAGTTGGCTTTTCTTCAAAGCGGAAAGTGCTTGTTCTTGTTACATCTCGCTGTTCAGGTGGATGGATATTACCTGAGATATTACTGAGAGCACTCCTTTTGAGCACTGCATTAATGTGCTCTTCAGCACTTCTCTTAGCAGGACCCTGATCAATACAGTACTTCATAATTTCTCGGGTTCAACTCAGATTTAGAGAGGATGACAGTATTAATGTGTTCAGATTATTCTCTGGAAGCAATTAGGCTGTTTGTTATTCAACAGGCAAAATCAACTCGACCTGGACCAGGAAGCTGCCTCTCATCCTAAACCCTTATTATAATTTATTAAACCTTCTGCATTCATTGATGTTTCTTGTTCATACCACTGCTTTTCATATTATCAGAGAAATCACTAATAGCTTCCTCTTCTCTGAGATTATGTTATGGTTTCTTAGAAGCCATATATCAGTCTTTTTTCTTATATCACCTCCTTTCCCTAGTTCTTCAGCCTTTCTTTCCTGCACTAAAAAATAAATAAGTAAAAAGACCAGCAACCCAGGAGGGCAAAATGCTGAGCATTAAATCCTGTGCTACTAAAGCTCTGGGATTAAGAGTTTTTTAACTGTGCTGAATTCTGGAAGATTTTCGAAACAAAACTTTGAAGTAAGGAATGTGTATTAGTTTGGAAACAGAGAAATCAATCCTTTAAAACAGTTCTGCAGTATGCATTTAATTGTCTGTGTTTATTCCAAATGCTTTTAAGGTAGAAAAGAAGCTTAAAGATTTTTGGCAAATACATATTACTTGGATAGAAACCCAAGAATTTTAACAGCTGTTTTCTGGAGAATGTCTTGGCTTTTCTTGTTCTTCGTGATTTATATCTATATGGGCACTTTGATGTCACCTTTTGCAGATGCGTGATTTTCAGTTTGGTTTTCTAAGGCAATGTGGTTTTGCCAGTGTTGAGTCACTCCTGTCACTGCCAGGACAGTGGGGCAGAGGAGGGGACAAGGAGAAGAAGCTGGGGGTACTATGTTGTTGCTCATTTTTGGTCTTTTAAATAGGGTTCAGATTTTTTATGGTTTGACCTAACACATTTAAATGCATTGAAAGGATTGAGTTGCTGCATGTCTCTCAGGAGCACAGCCATTAACTTCATTTAAATTTGGAGGGGGTGGGAGGTGTCCAAAAGACATATTCCTGCTGTTTTTGTCAAGGTAGATAACTGGCCAAAGTTACTCTCTTAACATGTCTTTCCCATCCCTCTTCTACACACTCTTCTAAATAAAAGCAAGAGCAGGATTTAAATTGTTGTTACGTATTAGAGAATCCACACAGAGTTACAGAACAGTAACCCATGGAGAACCAAGCTTCATTGTTTCCACAGCTTGGGGAACTGCTGGAAAAGACAAACACAAGGAAACAGTAAGTGTGCAGCAGTCTCAGTTGGCCAAACCCTGCACTTTTATCAGTGTATCAGCACAGCAGCAAAGACTTATGACTGTGGTTCCTGAAAACAGAAATAATGTTTGGTTCTGGAAGAAAATCTTCATCATGGTTTAAACCAGAGCAATTACATTCCCAGGAAAGGCAGCAGGAGGGACAGAAAAATGTGTTGTACCTTCTCAGAAATCCCCACAAAGCAGCTGATCAGATTTAGGATCTCACTTGATGGCTCATGATGTGTTCTTGCAAATTCATTATTTTTAAAGTGGGATTGTGCCTGACTCCTCCAAAACCACATAATCCATTTACTGCATTGACAGAGAGAAATCTGTGTACCATCACTGTTAGGTGAGATGTTCTTGTTTGGGGGATGAGGAGATGGTTCCACTCTTTGCTGCTTTTGCACGCCATGTTTCTCTGGATGCTGAGGGCAGAGGGGTTGGTGCACTCAGCCTCTCACTCAGCAGGGATGAAGAATGGGAATGCACACTGACCATAAGGGGGAATATGGTTTTATTCTACTTTATTCATATTGTAGAAATTGTTATGGGTTAGTATTTTACTTCCAATTTAAGAAGCAGTTTATTTGAATTAATTACTTATTGAAATTTGACAGGTAGTTTGGAGCAATGGTCCATTTACTGGGGAAAAATTCAGCTTGTTTGAGGTTTCAGGTTAAATTTGACACCTTCAAATCTGACTCTTCAGTGCAAAATGAGTTTTACCCAGTGCTGAGGGCAAATGGGAAATTATTTCTAGTTAGCTAATAAATGTAACCCTAGACAGTTTAAAAACAGAAAGAAAACCCAGCCTTTAAATAAAAGGAAAGCATGGTGAGTCCTACAGCCTTATTAGAATGTCTTTTAAGAATTAAAATGTGGGAATGACCTTAATGATGAGCAGATTATTGGGAAAAAGCTGTGTAGGATTCGTTTAAACAATAAATTTTTCATGTTAGGGCTAATATATTAATTTAATAGGAAATTACTATGTTTGTGGAATCCTGATAGCAAAGTTGGCATTGATGCGGTCTTTTGAAGAAAGAGTGGGAGCCAAAAGACCACATGAATTTCAATGATAGGTGTCACAGTTCCAGTGTTTAATTACGATGGCAAATTATGCAGAAAGGAACAGGGGGATTTTGTAAAACATCTTGTTTATGTGAAGGCCAGGGCTGTATCTTCTCCTAACAGTGAGACAGCAGCAGTGTACAGGATAAAATGTAAAAGGTACATCTTTGGGATCAGAAGAACCTCAGAAATGCTGGCCCTAAATGTTTGGTAGTCAGCAAATTATTTGTGGAG
This sequence comes from Acanthornis magna, assembly GCA_036785705.1. Taxonomy (NCBI): domain Eukaryota; kingdom Metazoa; phylum Chordata; class Aves; order Passeriformes; family Acanthizidae; genus Acanthornis; species Acanthornis magna. The sequence continues at coordinate 836,680 of JAWUZG010000467.1, read as the reverse complement.
GGTTTTATGGAAGGTAGATAAGAACACAGTCAAACAGTGTAGTCAGAACTGACTAGGCTACTAGGACACAAGATGTGTCCAGCTTCCCTCCATCCTTCTGCCCTTGTTTTCCACGCTTCATACTCCTGCCAATGTAGTCTGCAGCACTTAACTTTTCAGAGGACTGTGTTCTAGAACTGTGGATGCTTTATTTTTCAACTGGAAATATTTCTTAGAAGAGGGGGCCTGGGAAAAGATGTAAAGTGTCTTGAGCCCAAAGTAGAGAAGTAGGCATTTAGAGGGGGTTTGCTGGTACAGCTGAACTTGGTGACAGGAATGTAAAGGGGGGCACAGACTCAAGAACAAGGGAGGGGGTGGGACAGGACAGGATGGGACCTTCATTTTGGTCATCAGTGAAGGAAAAGAAGCAGAGAGGGAAGCTGATCCCTGACAGGGAGGTGTCCCAGCTCTGGCTGAATCTGCAGTCCATGAGCCACAGTCATGGAAAGAGGAGGAGAGGAAATTGCTTTAGTCACACTCTGCGTGATCAGGGTTCTCACAGTGGGTCTGTGGGAGAAAGAAGCCTCCCGAAAATGCAAAGGAGAAACAGGAAAGCTGGTTCCAGCATGGCCTGGCTTTGTGGATGGGGAGGGGGGGATGGCCATGGCATTTCGACTGTTGAGTCCCTGTTCCATGAATTTCACCTCGTGCCTCGAGATAACAAGGTGGATGTCAAGACAAGTAGGGATTTTGTCCTGAATAAAGGAAAAGATCCAGAGGATCCAGATTTGGAAAGACATGATCCCACAAACATAATAATTTCTTACTAAATTAATACATGAGGACATGAGTAGTACTGAATGTAGGTGGTAGTGAAAGATGACCTGCATTGTTTATTCTCAGAGGGGTTTGTTGAGGTGGGATATAACTACATGTTTGAATAAGAAAGATCCCCCATATACATATAATATTAGGGAATGAAAAGTATCACCTACAAAGATAATACTAATGCAAAATCTAATGTGTGTAAATACAAGCAGTTGAGAAGATCTGGATTTCTGGAGTATGGCTACGTACTGGGTTTTGGGGGAGGTGGATTTTCTGGGGAGTATGTCTACACACATGCATTTGTCTTGTGACTCGGCTTTTGGCCTCAGTAGAAGTACAGGTCTTTACAGGTCTTTCTTCTGCCTCATGTGGTGTTTTTATTATTGTAGATATGCTTAAAAAAATTAGCCAGAAAACGGCATCACTTTTTTAATAACTTTGAAGATTAAGGTATCTTGCCTTTCTCAGTTATTTAAAGGTTTGATTCATGAAATCGGGATCAGCCAGATTCTGGATTTAAAAAAAAAAAACCACATTCATTACGGTTTAAGATTCCTGTTATAAAACCTGGAGAGCTGTCTGTCGGTATCTCACTGGAAAGATTAAGAGAAACTTCGTAATTGTATTTAAACAATATTTTTAACTAGCCCTCTGCCTCATGACTGCGGCCAGGTGTCCTCAGGTAGGAGGAAAAAAGTTCTTCCATCTTGATGTGAGAAAGGAGATTTTAAGGCAGTGCTTTTCTTGCTGCTCAGAGACTTTTCAGAGTGTTACATTCTAACTAGAAATGAAGCACTAGTTGTTTGTGCCTCTGCCTGCTTTGCTCCTGTGAACTGACAGCAGATGCAGTGAGATGGAATTGTCCCTGTACCCCTGGCTCTGGGCCTCACTCCCTTGGAGACGTGTATCTCACAGCTCTCTTACAATATATTTTATATATCTATAAAGATCAGACTTTCAGAGGTGATCTGTTCTCTAAGCTAAAAGGATTGGTTGTGATTCAGTGTTTAGAAAATCCTCCCTGTGAAGTCCAGGGCAAGTGGAAAGTCCCTTTAGGGGAACTGTTGCATACACATAACCAGGCCAAGGTTCTTGGTGGAGCTCGCTCGGAATGAGCTGCTCACTGAGGTCATGCAGAAGTTTGGGCAGGATTCCTGTCCTGGTTTAACCCCGCCAGGCCCTCACAGCCACTCGCTTGTTCCCCCACCAGCAGGACTGGGAAGAGAATTGGAGGGGTTAAAGCTGAAGAACTCGTGGGTTGAGATAAGGACAGTTTAATAGGGGAAGCAAAAGCTGCACACACAAGCAAAGCAAAGCAAGGAATTAATTCAGCCCTTCCCAAGGACAGGCAGGTGTTCAGCACCTCCTGGAGAGCAGGGCCCCAGCACAGGTAATAGTGACTTAGAAAGACAAATGGCATCACTCCATGTGTCCCCCCTTCCTCCCTCTTCCCTCCACTTTATAAACTGTGCATGGTGGCATAAGGTCTGGAATATCCCTTGGGTTGGTTTGGGTCACCTGTGTCCCCTCCCAGGCACCCCTACCCCTCCCTGACATGGCCATAGGAGGGGTAGGAAAGACCTTGGTTCTGTTATAATCTCAGCAAGAACAGAAACATCTCAGTATTACCAACCTGTGTTCAGCACAAACCCAAACACAGCCACTGTGAAGGAAATTAAGTGTACCCCAGCTACAACCAGCACAGTCTCTTACTCTATTTTCTGATACCCACAGTGTCTTCCAGAAGGATTTCAGTTGGCATCAGTACCAGTATATTGTCTAAGGCTGGGTTCTGTGAGAACTTGATCTGGTTGATCTCAAACCAGAAAATATAACAGGACAGTGGTTTTTAATCTTTGCCATGTGAGAGAATGATTTGAACTGGATTTAGAGGATGTGAGAAAGGAAATTGAAACACTTTTCAAGGTCACTTGGAGCTCAGAAGCTCTGCAGGCTTTCTCACCATGTCATTGACACAGACCGCCCTCGGTGATCCAGGGTCTCTGCAAAGCTCACGGATCAGCCTTTATGTTCTGTACAAAGAGAATATTCTGCACTTAGCAATTCACTGAGCTTCCATCGGTCAGAGGAACAGTCAATGGACAGCACATGTGCTATAGCTGACATAGGCAAGGAACTAGCACTTAGGACATGCACTTGACTGAGTATCATCTGCTGGTGTAGGGCAGGGCTTTGAGAGGAAACAACAGGAAATGAGCTGCTGTGAGTAGTACTGGAGTACTCTCAAGTTTCGAATTGTGCTAATTGCATTTTCCTAAAGTTTTCTGTGTGAGAATAACTAATTGGCATTTTAGATGTGTAGTCCTTTCCTGTGCTAATGTTTTGTATCTAACACTTATCACCAAGTACTCTAACCAAAACTGGTGGACACCTGGGTCCAGAGAACGGGAGTGTTACAGGCTTAGTCCGATGGCTAATTAGAAATAACCTGACCACAGGATTTCATGAAGCCTACTGAGGCTGAAAGTGGATACTCAGTTTTTTGTCTACTCAATGTGTTTAAAATACATTGCTTCTTATTAGAGATTGCACCCGAAACACACAACAGAAACCTAAATTAAATTATGTTTTCTCTATGTTCCTATAGGTGATTCTACAACCAAGTTGAACCTGCTTAAATTAGACATTTAATGATATTTACAAGTGATTTCCACCTTCAAGACTGAAATTTTCATACTTCATTAATTTTGTGCACTTAAACAGGAATATGAGAGTTACATCTTGGTGCTAAATATGTGTCCTTCGTTTGTTTTTTCCATTGGTAGTGAGTCTAAGCGTTCAGTTGGTTTCCCAGTACTCCCTTTTGTGGACATAAAGCCTCTGTGTTTATCTGTTAATTTTTTTTTTGCATATATGGTGTGTGTGTTCCTGTGAGCCGTGGTTATTAATTGACAGATGAGTTACACTATGATGGCACTTAAAATGCACAACGTGTATTTCTGAAAGCAGTCGTTGCTATAGCAACTCTCTAGTAGGTCACTGGCAGTGTTGTGTGAGTGTGTGTGTATGATTTGGCTGTTAACGCAGACTAATACTGATAGAAAAATGAGAAATGGGAGAGTCAGAAAGAAGGTAGCCCTTCCCCCCTCCCTGTCCTCTCCCCTCAAAACAGCGTAAGAAAATTATGTGGAGAAAATGCTTACCTAGGATATCACATGCATTGGCAAGGAACTGGCGATCATCTGCTATAATTAGATGCTTTCTTTATATTTATGCAAAGATTATTTTAAAAACTCCAAATGGCCTTAATCTGACTCGCTTTTTCTCCGACATCTTTAGAGTTTGGTTAGGAAAGGAATCCATACTCAGTTGATACGAAAGTAATGTGTTGTGTTTATTGAGCATTAACGCCTATTTTTGAAGTAGTATACATCTGTAATATACACTGGAATTTTGAGAAATTGGATTTTTTTCCCCTCATCTGTAAGATCTGTCAGCAAGGTACAATGCATTTCCATAGCAATTTAGGCCAATGCAGATCTCCTGGTCCTGTTCTTCCCTGGTTGTTCTGTCACTTCCCTAGGCCTGGTCCTGTGCTCGTGCAAACAAGGGATGAGCCAGTTCAGGGAGCTGATCCAAATACAGACAACTGGAAAATAGTTTTTAAAATTGCTAGATGATTTCCTGGATTGTATAAATGGGCAGAAAATCATGTGCCAGTACAGCCGTAGGAGGGAGGAGCCACAGTGGCAGATGCTTAGAGCTGTGGACGTGGATGGCAGTGACTGGGATTGCTGGACATTCATTCAGATGTTATTTCCCACTGACTCTGCTTATGATTTTGCTCTGAAACTTAGCTAAAAATGATGTGCAGTGTACTCTATCCCAAATTCTTTGCATTTGTATTTTTCTCTGAAATAGTTCTCTAATAGTGTCTCCTGGGTTTTCCTTAATTTTTTTTAATTTTTACCGCTCTGATTAGAGAGCTTTCATAGATCTGTTTTAGAGTGATTAACCTATAGCCAGGCCATTATTTTGAGTCTTGAATTAACACTGCCTTAAGATAATAGAAAATGAATGACTTAAGGGAACGCATTCTAGATTGTGATAAATGAAAATAATGTCATGTGTAGGAAGTGTTCTATGATACTGTAATTCAATAGATTTGTCCCAACTTATAGTGTGGAGTGTTTAGTGTGAACTTTGTTTTGTGTTGCCTCTTTTGTTCTGCAAAAGCCATGAAGAAGCTGTGCTGCATTTGCAAGTGAATCAATATGGTAGAATTGCTGCGCTGCCTGGATGAGAGCAGGGGGGGATCGTGGTAGGGAGGGCAGGAGGACTGGAGCTGCTTGTTCACTTCCCTTTTTTTCCAGTGTCCCCTGTGTCTCTATTCACTGGTTTGCTGGAGTATCCAAACTGCTGTAAAAAATGGACTAGGAACATGTGGTCGGGGCAGGAGGAAAGAGCAGGGACTGCATTTTAAGCAACAGCAACCCATGAGATTGGTTCAACCATTGTATGAAACCTCATCACAAAACCCTATTGAAAAAGAAAATCTCAATTCCGTGTTGATTTGTTGGTGGGTTTTTTAATTATTATTCTCTGATATGTAGTCAAGTTCTCCCTGTTTTGAGAACTTGATTTGCGGAAGTGCTAAGTGTTGATATAATCCCCAGAAAAAAAACTTCCTTGACACTTTTTAGGTATTCAAGTGATTGCTGAATGCTTTATTAAATACACTTGTGTAAACTGTGTGCTCTGGAAAAGCTTGCTCTAACTTTGCCTCAAGGGTGGAGACAATGCTTATAGATTAATGTATACATTTATTTGAATAATTTGTAGGGAAATGGAGGTAGGATCAGGTACAAGAAAAATGAAAACTTACATCTGCCTTGTATTTTCTGTAAGGATTGTTTCTAGGGGAAATGTTCCCTCAGTTAACTCCTGGGGTTACGATTTTTAGCTAAAATTTGCTCTTGAGAATCTCATGTGAGTTGAGAATCTGTTTAAGGAAATGCTTCAAAATATTCTTTCTTTTGCTCTTATAGTATGACAGTTTCAAATATCAGTTACTGGATGTATTTTCATTTTGTGTAACTGTGTAAGATACTCAAAATCCTCTGCCTTTCTTTCTGAAAGGCAGAAGAAAGTATTTGCAAACTCTTCAGCATTTAAAACTGTGTGGTCTGATCTCTGCTCTGCAAAAACAAAAGCCAAGGAGTCTTACAAGGGGAAATATCCTCTTGTGTGGATCAGCTGCTGAAATTTACCCCCTCACTGGAGAGCCTCAGCTTCTCTTTTCCAGAGCTTCTGTTAAGTTTCGGTCTTACTGGCAGTGCATGGAGAACTGTGCTTTTTCTATTTCCAATGTCTTACATTTGATGGTAGAAGACAATTCTTTTCTCTTCTAGGCACGAGGTTTTCTTTTCTCACCTGTTAATTTTTTGTTTTTTCTTAGTCTGTTGTTCCCAGGGAAGAAGTTAGTAAGGTTCTGTGTGTGTAAGCAGAAGGTTGGTACTATTGGAGATCATCACTGTAGCTGAGCAGAGAATTTTGTGAGTAGCAGTTCCTATGTTGCAGATGTTAAAGACTGTGCTCTGAACACTGACCTTAACTTCACCACTCTGTCCTGAATGGAGCTATGACCTTGCACAGACACAAACCAGGCAGATGTCTCTAAACCCCCAGCACATTTTTAAACAAGTTTTGTTTGTATCAGGATAGCCTCAGGATCCCATGTTCTTGTTCTTGGGTCCCTCAGAGATGTTGGTTTGTGGCTCTTGATTCCATCTGTTATCCTGCTACCTGTGAGACAGCTCACTGCAGCTACTCTGCATTTCTTCTGCCGATTAATCCTTGGATTCCTTCCTCAATTCGCAGTCAAGGTTAGCTCTCTTTGGGGATCAGGTGGGGAAAAGGTTTGCTACCTTACTTTTTTCCCATGGAAGGGTAACAGGTTTAGGTTGCTGGCAAAGCCCATATTCCAGTTTTCCAGTACCACAGGGTTTCCTCTCTGGGTATCTAGAAAAATAAAGCACTCTGGCAGTTGATGCTGGAACTGTTGGTAACTTCATTACCAACATCATGGAGCAGCTTTCATCTGATGGCAGCCTTTCCAAGGGAGGCAAGATCTTTCTTCTGTCTCTTTTTTAAGTGGTCCATTTTGGCTAAGCTTTAGCTGATTTACTTCATTAGGCTGAAAGCTGCTGCATTAGTCCAATGAATTGTTTTAGTAAATATTTCCCAGCTCAAAAAAAATTTTCCTTGCCTAGGGGGAAGGACTGCTGTCATTGTTACTGGGAGAAAGTATTTTTGGCAAGGCTTTAAAGTTGAGAGCACAAAAACAAATGATACTTGTTCAGACACTGTCACACTAATTCCAGTTTTTGTCATCTGCTTGTCTAAGTAACTCTTCAGAAATAAAAAAAGGTGTTCCTGTATTTCTGTAAGCAATGCAAGATACCGTTATAAAAGAAATCATTAGTATTTGCAATTTAGAGTATCCAGGTAAATTAGAGATAGTTTTGAAGTTTGAGTTGTCACCATGCCCTCAAAGTAAAGTATTTGTATTGAATCAGGAGAGAAAACACTCAAAGGGCAGTGAGGAAGAAAGTGGGAAATCCATTGCTGTGTGGTCAGTGGAGTCAGCAAAGCATATTTTGGGTGATCGTGTTCTGTGCTGTACTGCAGTAAATGCACAGTTCACCTGTGCCCTTGTGCCCTGCACCTCTATTGCAGCACCACCTCAGCCCCTTCCCTGGGCTGGGCAGGGCTCATGGGCTCTGAGCTGTGTGTCTGATAGCAGGACAAACTGTGTCTTATAGCAGGACAAACTGTGTCTGACAAACAGGACAAAACTGTGTCTGATAGCAGGACAAAACTATCTGACAAACAGGACAAAACTGTGTCTGATAGCAGGACAAAACTGATAAACAGGACAAAAGCAGCTCTGCAGATCCTAGCTGCAGCCTCCACCCGTGCTGGGCTCAGCCAGTGCCTCCTTTCAAAAATCCCCTTTGGAGGTACCTGTCCTTCTGTCAGGACTGTTGGCATTTGGCAGCATGGCCAGAAATTGTCAGGAGATGGAGGGCAAACGGCCTGGTTGGATGTGAAGTCCTTAAGAAAGGAAACTGAATCAGCTTCTTGTCCAGGTCATGCCCTGGTTTCTGTGTTCTTGCTTCTCCTCCTTGTGTTTCTGATACTCCTTGTTTGGTTTGTCATTTTGTGCAGTTTGGAACTGTCCTCTCAGCTGGTTCCACACAGTGTGATCATCATCTTCCATCTGTACAGTCATCATTCCTGTACCTGGAACAATGAAAAAGCAATGGAAAAGATGCTGAGGGTTTTTTCAAACATTTTTCCCTGAGAAAGTTTCCCTTTTAATGGGGTTATTGTGGTGTGCAAGAAGTTTTTAAATAGCAAAGAGCAAACAGTTTCACCCCCTACCTATTCTTCCTAGGGTTTTTGACTAACTAAAATTAATTTCCAAATGATAAAAGCTTTTCTTTAGGATTATTTACTGAGCTAAAATAAATCTTTTTCCCAGGTGCTAATTTGTCTTTTTCCTAGTGATATTTGTGTTTTGGACTATTGCAGAACTGTTGCCAGTTGTACATAATACTTGATACTAACTTAGCACCTATTTCTCATTATTTCATTGGTATCTTGTGATTTTTGTGTTAGGGAGGTCATTAGGAAATACTGGTGGGTAACCATCCCTATTTTAGCTTATATTTTATTTCTTGAGTCTGTGGATTCTTCTTTTCCCCTCATGTCTCAGTCTCAATGAGGAAAAGCTTGTAGGTACAGGTAATGTATTTTTTAGATTGGTTGACATTGCTGTGAAAAAGTAGACAAGTCCTTGGATCACACTGCTTTAGACTGAAATAAAACCACAATCCTCAAGCTCAGTATAGGTAGAAAGCAGTTCATTGCTGTGAGCTCTGCTGAGGTGTGTGGGGGGGGGGTATTGCCTTTGGGGCAGAGAGATAAGTTATAGGGATGGAGGAAACTAATATGGGATAAAGCCACTTTCCCTTATATGTCAATTATTTTAAATGATTGTGAATTTTTATTTTCCAGCTGTGCACTTTCCTAAGTGTTTCAGATCAGGAGTGAGAACTTAGGAGCGGAATGGTTTTGTTCTGGAAAGTGTTCTGCTGGCAAATCGTAATTTCGTTGTTTGCTGCTTGTCCTGTTGCTGTTCACCTGTGTGGTTTTGGGGAAGCCATCGTGGGGCTTTGGGGAATTGTGTTAGTCTGTGGATTTGGGTTTGAATTTTGGTTGCAGTATGATGTCACCTGGGAAACATGCTTGCAAGGCTTTTTATTTCTAGCTCCAGCATGGCTTTGTGTGTCCACTGAAAAAATGTGCTCCTCCTCACGAGTTTGTTGTGGTGGTTGGGTTGTTCTACGATGGATGAGAAGAAAGTATTTTAATGTGTGCTTTTGCAGAGAAGGATTTGACTGTGTAGCTGCTACAGGTCAAAAGCTGTGCCAAGTGTACTAATGGAGGATGTAGTGCTGGTGAGATTTGTTCAGCAGTGTTGGTGGGTTTTTGTGTGAGGGAGCCTTTTGGAAGATTCTCGTGCCTCAGTGCAGGTGCAGCACTCGCAGCACGCCCAGGCTCTTGGGGCACTGCCTCCCCTTCATGGCTTGTTTGAGTCTCACATCATTGGCTTCATGATAGAAGTCTTGGCCTGGAGGACTCAGTCTCAGTGTGTGCTTTGGGGACAGTCTGGTACAGATGTTTGTTTGGTATCACACACTGGATGGCTTCCAAGTGTGTGAGTTTTCAGAGGAAAAATACATGTCATCTGTATGTTTTAGAAGAGGAGTAGGCTTGGTTATATCTTTATAATCTTTGTTGAGGTAAGCCCATGAGGATTTCAGCCTGTTCAGGGGTCTGTTCCATGGGCTCTAGACTGGGGGAGTGTCAGGTTAGGATGGATTGTCGCTATTTAACAGCGTGTGGACTCTGGAGTTATTGTTCTTACAAGATCTTAAGGTAAAATGTGGCCTCACAGTGGGAAGCTGATGATCTGACTTAGTGCGTTTGGGGTAGCATTGATGGTTTGATGGAGGGATGATTTAAATTGTGTGGGTTATAGATGCAGTGTAGTTTGTCTTGGGGATAACCAGCTCACTGAGTGGTGAGAAGGGAAATTCTCTAATACATTCTGATGTGGTTTTGTTCCTTCTGTTTTCCTTGTATTAAGGACCTGTGCGGCCTCTTGGTTTTGGGGAGCACATAAAAAGTTCATGGAGGAGGAGGACACTGTTGATTCATTTACTGGGAGAACTTGAAGCAAATGTTAAGAAGAACCACCAAGTCAGAGTTGCCTCCTTGTTTGCTGATTGCCAGGGTTTGGGGTTACTCACAGCTTTTTCTTTGTTATCTGGGACATGGTGGCATTTAGGGCTTGGGTGGTTTTTCCTTGAAAAGGCTGCAAGCTGGGGATTGGTTCAGAAGAGGGATTGTAGTGGTGCAGGATGTAGGTGGAGGGTGTCTGGTTTGATATCAGGTTCAATTTCCTCAACAAGTTGTAGGGGTTGGGAAGCAGAGTTTGATTCTGTAATTTTTTAATATATATATATATATATATGTGTATGTGTGTGTGTGTGTGTATGTATGTATATGTATATATGTATATGTATGTATGACCTTTTTTGGATAACTTAATCCTTTATGGTCTACCTCTGCTCCTTTTTTCAGCTCTTGTTCAGTTTTCACAAATTCTTTTCTAGGAGCTTTTCAGGTTGTTTGTAATTTAGATTTTCTGGCTAATGGATAGGGGAAGGATATGGAAATTACTCCCTCTCTGTGGTTCATCCATATATTCTGTCAATAGTTCCACAGAATGTCAAGAATCAAGAGTCAAAAAATCTATGCTACTGTGAGCTCTTTTAAGAAGTCTCTTTTATGCTAAAGCAAATGGGATTTTTAAAAAAATAATTTACAGAGTTACTTGGGCTAAAAATAATTAACAATGGAAGAAAACCAGCTTTCTTATATTTCTTTTTGTAATGTATTCCTGCTTAAATGGAAAGCATCAGTGGAACCCCTGTACACTTACTGCTAGTAGAAATGGTTACTAAAAGCAAGGGTATCTAAACTGCGTCACTGCAGAGAGATAGCATTATGCTCCTTATAAAATGCTTTTTGGATATTTACTAATCCCTTTTTAAAATTAAACCTCACTTCTGAGGAGCTCGAAACATGAAGGATTTAATAATTTTAAAATATCCATATACCGTCATGTACACAAAAAGATGATATTTGAGTGAATGAGGAGCTGTAGTGGAACAGATGCCAATTAGCTACATCAGGCTGAGGGTTAAGCTGAGCCTCCAATCTCTTGTCAGACAGGCAGGAGTACAGGAACCCATGGGGTTTTGTCATCAGACTGAATTTCCTGGACTCGGAAGAACTGGTACTCCAGGATCTTCCAGTTCCTGAACTGATAGCACTGAAAGACTGTCTTGGCCTCCAACTTTGTAAGAGTTATCTCTGGAGTAGATGATAACAGTGAATACTATGTAGAGGCTTTCAGTGCCTCTGAAGATAATGCCCAGAAATTTTTGCTGTTTGAGGGACTTGGATCAGGATGTATTTGCAAGGCTATGGATCTTGACAGGTCCGGCAACGAAGAAATTGATGGAGCTGCTCCTCAAAGCGCAGAGTCCGAGACGTGGCTTCCTGAAGAATCAGTTTTCAGTGGTGGGAATGCTTTAACAAAGTCCTCAACATCACCTCCTTCTTGTGAAGAACCATTATGCCTTTGTGTTCTTTTAAGGAGAGTATTAAAGGTGCCTATCTGCAAATTAGTAGATTATTACATGTTAGAGTCGTCCTACATTTTCTTCTTTTTGATACATGCAAGAGTCTCTATATATTAACCATTAAATATCCTTTCTGTTAGCAGCTAAGTTAGTAGGTTAGTGACCTTATTTTCATCTAGCCTCTGTGCACTTCCCCCATAAGTTCAAATGAGTACCAAAATTGGTCACTTCCCAGAGTTTTTAATTTATATGTGAATTTAAAATGCATGTTTTATAATCTGGAAAAAATGTTCTGCCGGTCCTTTTGGCTTTTCTCCTCAGAGCCCCATATGAGGAGAAAAGACAAAGGGAACAAAATACTGAATCATTCTGAGACTTTTTCCTTTATTCCAGCATTCAGCATGTCAGGCTTTACTTCCTTTTTGTGAAAATTGGTTTTATTGTTGGCAGTTTTCCAGATACAGTGAATACTAGAACACCAGATGTCCACTGCTGAGAAAAATTACAGATGAGTAAACACTTTTCTGAGGTAGCATGAAAATCTATTAACAGTGCTTCTGGTGTGCCTGCAGACAGTGTGAGCTTCTGGCCTGCTGTGCTTTGTGCTGCACAGAGATGTATATCCAAATCCTCTGTGGCCTCTACATGTATCTGACTCTACCAGGGATTCCTGCCTTCCTCTAGATGTGGATTATTTTTTAGGAATTAGCACTCACTCACTGCAGTGCTTGAGTGTGAATTTAATCACTTGGTTTAGTTTCAGTTATTGTCACACATGGGTTTCATTGAGGGTAGAAGTCCCAGAAACATAAGAAAGGGTATGGAGAGCTGGCCTAGTCCCCAGCCTTTCCCCTCCAGAGGCTCAGCTATGGTTGTGCCGTGTTTTCAGGTCCAAAGCCGGCTGTGTTCCAAAAGCTTTGTCTGTTTTTTCCCAGCTCTTTCAAGTTCCTCAGAATAAACTTTTACCACAGACTTTGCCTGTTGCACCTGACAAACATGACACATCTACTTGGGAAAAGCAAAAATCTTCAGTGGTGGGTAATTCACATTTGATTGAGCAAACTGTTGGAGAGCTTCACTTGTCCTTACCTGGTTTGTGTGTGTCTTACCTGAATTTTCCTTGCTGCACTACAAACCCATTGCTTGTGTGTTTTCACTGAGAAAGAGACTTTAGTCTCTCTCACCATTACCTTTGCAGCAGTTTTTACACATGGAAAAAGAAGTCATCCTCCCTCAGTCCCATTTGTGTCCAGCTGTCCTCTCCTGTTGCTTTCCTGTGCACAGGTGTGTCAGAGCCTCTTGGAACACTGGCTTGGCTCACTAAAATCAACTGTGCAAAACCTCGAAGAGCTTTAGGCCATTATAGTGAGCTGAGTGACCATCAGCTGAGCAGGGTGGTCCTTTTTGGGGGAAGCATTTAATTACCTTCATAACTTTGTCCTGATAACTCGCACTCATGCTGTTCCTTTAAGTATTCAGTCTTTTGCAAGTTTTTATTGATTGCTCAGTCTTTTGTTTGGAGGATGACTCCACAGTTTCTATCCTAGGCAAAATCTCTCTCAACTTAAAATTTGTCCCATGGGCTTTTTTTGTGATTCTCAATGCTCTTGCATCATCTTAAAAACACAATTGAGTTTGTCCTCTCAAGACTCCTAAGTTTTGGAAATATGAGTGCAGAGAAGCAAAAGACTACAAGGGTCCATGCTCACAGCTTGGGGACAGTTGAAGTAACTTTGTAGAGCCCTTTTCATTTTGTATATTTTACATTCAGAGCAAGTAGGCAGGAGGCAGGTAGATAGCTGATGTTATCCTAAGGACAGATGGGAAGGAACAAGTTATTAATTTAGACCTTAGTTATCCAGATATTGGACTAACATTAGAACTCAGTGCCTTAACTCTTAGTCTTGTGCAATCAGCCTGTAATTATTTGCCTTGTGAGTGACGGAGTGCCTGTAGCCCCCGGTGATCTCAGTCACAGTTGTGAATGCTCAGTGCTGCAGAAAATGAGGTCAAGTGTCTCACAGAATGTCCACAGAGGAAGGAGCAGTTGTGTCTGAAGAGTCTGTAAGAATAACAAAAGAAAAACAAGCTTAATTTTAAGTGCTCTGTCCATCAAATTTATGTTTATTTTTAAAAAAATGATAATTACAAATTGAAATGATAGCATTTCTGTTCTTGAGCAAGCCAGACCTATGGGCAATTGTTTGTGTGAAGCATTGATTAGTATTTTTAGTATTAGCCATGCTAGGCATTAGAAGAAAGCAGCATGTGGTAATATATTTAAAAGCTATTGGAGTAAACATTGGAGATCAAACAGAATTGTCTGAGTGATGTGTGACATTTAAATTAACTATGCTATTATCACCGTGGTTAAAACATTGTATATCAGCTTTCCTATGTGATCTTGGTGTCAGTGCCTTGGCACAGACCTGCACAGCACAGGAATTAGCTGCTACCTTCTGGAAAGAGTAGCAGAAGATACAGAAAACTGATTGGTTTTGGCAGTTCACACATTTTTAGAGACAGAAAACTAAATATAGAAATGTGATAGTGTGACTCGGAGGGTTTTGTCACGTAAGGATTTTATTCCCAGCTCTGGAAGAAGTGATTTGTGTAGCCTTTCAGTACGAGGTCTTGTGTTTGGAATTTCGTGGGGCACAGAACAATATCGCACGCCACGATGTGACACTTCAGATGATTTTTCTGGCTGACTGGGCAGGACCAGTCTAGGCTAAAAGCATTTGTTGAGAGGAAGCAGCAACAGCACTTTTGCTTGTAGAGTCAGTTCTACATGTTGGTGAAGCTGAGGAGACACCTGCCATTGAGGGGAATTTAAATGGACAGCTAGGGGTTGCCATGAGATAGTTCTTGATCCCACAGGTATGTGTAACATGTCTGGAAATACCTGTAAAGAACGGAAAAAGAGGAAGAAACTTTAGTCGATGATAAAAGGCATTTCCTAAATGCTCCAGTTTTGTGTACAGTCTTGCTGTGTGGTTCTTGGCTGTACATTTCACTGAAATTCTCACAATTCCTGTGTGTCCATTGCTCCAGTCTGCCCAGGTCCCTCTGAATAGCCGCGCAAATATCCGGCGCACATCAAGCAGCTCTCCCAGGGTTTTGAGTTTGGCATTGACACGCCTTTGCAGGTTGGGAGCTGCAGCTTCTATTGGAACAAGAACAGCAGAGAGCAGGAACTGGAGAGGGATGTGGGGTACTACTAATAATATATCCGGCATGATTTTTACGGGTGTAGGAAGTGAAGCATCACCATGCTGTGCTAGCCTAGTTGTTGCTGGTATTTTCTCCTTCTGTCATGGTTTGACTGGATTAGGAATGCTGTAGACCACATAGAGAGCTTGCTATGCACCATAAGTAGTGAGGAACTCACTAGTGCTCAGTGATAAGTTTTCTATCACTTGGACTTTGAATTTTGGTTTAAGTATTTATTAGAATGTGATAAAATGAAATATATATTGTGCATAGAACTTCAATGAAATTATTTTCAGGACAGGCTGAATGAACATTATGCCTTGTTTGGCCTTAAATGAGGCTATGTGCCTTCAAAATCAGAGCTGGAAGTGGTGATCTGATTTGGCTTTTGGATCAAGGGGCTGTAGGGTGAACGTGAATTAACTTGTTTCAAGTTCCAAACCTATAGCAGAAATAAAGCTTATTGTGGGTAGGTAGAGTCTGACGGTCGGAAGATATCGTGCTGTACGGAAAGGTAGGACCTCTCCCCAGATAGCCAATAGTGTTTAGTTTATGATGTAAGCAGACGAATGTGACGTTGTAAACCAAAGTTATATTACACAGTGCTAATCACCAATAAACGCCATTTACCATCCACCACAGTGGTGTCTGTGAGCAGATGGCCCGAGTGGCCGGAGAAGGCTGCCGTGCTGCTTCCGAACCAGGTCGCCACGCCTAAGAAAGGCAGCAGCTTATGCTTATAGAAATATATAATCCAGAGTAAACAAAAATTCCTGAGTCATGCAGAACACATCAAGGCATTTGGTAAATTTATTACAAGGTTAGTTGCTGATGATTGTTTTTCTCTTTCTGCAGGGTTTACAATTCACATTTCCAATGACTAGATACTGTTTTCACTTTGCAGATGGGTAGCTGGGCAGGAAGGGTTTCTGTAGTGTGCCTAAGGCCTTGGATGAAGCAGTGAAGGCTAGAATTGATCTGCCTGCATCCGATCCTCTCTTCTCCCTCACCTGGCTGATGGAAGCTTTTGGAGCTCAGCCTGGCTGTGCAGTGCAGGATTGTTGTTTGTGCTGATGCTGATGCCTTTTCCTGGCGGTCAGATGTGGGTTTTGGGCAAGAATGTTGAGGGGACAAATCCTGTCTGTAAACTGTGGAAAACTAGACTTTTCTGTGTCTTGTTTTCTGGTGCTGTGGAGGGGCATGGCCCACCCTCGTGTACTCCAGCAGGGAGCACTGAGGAAGAGAGCAAAGTAATTGGAAATAGGAAATGAAGGTAAGGGGGTAAAGGCGTTACCTGTTAATTGTATAAGACATTGCTCCATTCATGTGAGCAGTTGTTTGAATATATTTTGCACTCGGATCAGCTAAGGTGACTTGGTGAACAAGGAAAGGATTTTGTACTGGAAGTCAGTCTAATGCCAGTTATCTTTTGGTTTGGATATTTCTGTGCAATGGAAAAAATAATGTTGAACTGTTATTGCTAGATTTAGTAGTTTGTTTTCTTTGTTATTTAAGTTTTGGGTTCAACTTTATAAGGTGTGGGTACCTGGTCCATAATAAAGTTAATTGAACTTGATTTGGTTGTTGCTATCAGAGCACTATCAGACTCTGTCAGGATTTCATCAATCTTTTAATTTGTTTGTTGTTTGGCTAAAATGGGTAGATTACTTCAGCATCAGAAAGGGAAATAAACAACCTAAAGACTGCAAAAAATTTGGGTAGCTTTGTGTATTAGTAAAAACTACAGGAAATACTGATGGAATGCATGTATTGGATTCATTGTTGTAAAGTTATAAAGCCTTTTTTAAAACTGAGCTCATTATGAGATACTTATTGAAGAAAAAACTGTAATAAAGCCAACAATTTACCAGAAAACACTCTTTTTACAGAAGCAGTCTGATATAATGGTCATTTTGTCTGCCCTGATTATTGTGCATGCTTGGAAAACAGGCAAAAAGGGGAAACATTTACTTGTTTCCCATTGTAAGTTTGAACCAAATGGTGTCTTCTACTGAATGCTTTATATTCCTCTACAGGTCATTTTAACTGGCCCAGCATAAATTTATGCAATCTGAAAATATAGAGGTGCAGATTCAAAAAGCTCCAAAGGTACAAAGGTAATTATAATTGGGATTGAATGAAAACATCAGACTTCTTTTTTTTTTTTTTTAACTAAAAGAGAAGCAGTTGACTGCATGTTGAAGGACTGTACTGTGTTTATTATAGTTTAAATAATCCCAAAGGCCAAAGTATCACATATTCCTCCCCCAGTTCTGTTCTCCAGGGTAGAGGTGACAAAATGGTTATGTGTAAGCTTTCAGGGTTTTTTTAATCAATGGCTTTATTCTCAAGATGAAGGAGAGAAAGAGGGAGATTTTGGTTTTCCTGGCTGTAAGAACATAATCTGTCAGAAACATATATTTCTTTTATTAAAGCCAGAAATTTCACATCATGCGAATTTTCCACAGTTGTCAAACTTAAATTAATGCACACCTAAATTGAGAGCCCCGCTCTGAGCACATACAGCTTCTCATTAGTCACTATAGGGCCTCACTTTAATTCCAAACCACACCTAAGCGACGTGGATGATAATTTAAGGCTGAACTTTGGAAGGAAGTGGTGGCGTTTCTGTGAGCACAGAGGAATGTTACTGTAGAGGGGAGTTCAAGGCAGTTATCCCAAGGCTGCTGACGGATTCCTGGGTTGAGGAAACGAGAGTTAGAACATCCAACACGACTGTATTGGGTGTGAGTGTGAGGGGTATGACTGACTGGACTGTGTTAGGGAGAGGTGTTACTCCATGCAATGAAGACTTCACTCATGGCCAGTCTCTCAAAATGTGCAGCATTGTGCCATTTCCTCTTGGGCTTCTGGCTCTGAGCTGTTAATTTTCTGGCTTGTCAGCACTGACAGTTCTTATATTTTATCACACACTGGCTTTATTAATACAAGAGAGTAGAAGGGCAGCTTCGTCGTCTTCTGGTGGTCCAGTCTGGACCTAAGCACATAGGGATGTTTTTTTACAGCCCTGTTTTGCAGTTTCCTGTTTAACATAAGGACAATGAGAAAACACCACAGGCCCTTGCAGTTCCCTGGTGTTAGGTTGTCTGCCCTTAGCACAGTGGGTCCATCTTCCTTGGTCCTCTTCTGCTTCTGGCTCTTTATACCTTCACTTCATACTTCTACATGAGGATTTTACTTTTCAAGTCAGCTGTCTCTGAGCAATTATCCTTTTCCTTGTGTGTGAAAGCTCTTCCCTAGAGCAGTTGAACGTTGCTGATTACTACATCTGAGCATGCAGAGCCAACAGTTGTGAAGGGTGATTAAGTTAAAAAGGAAAATTAAAAAAAGAAATCCCACATAGTATTTGTGCAAGATGCCTTAAATGTCTCTGGAAGATATCTCACATGGAGCCCACAAAAATTTTCTTGAACTTCTTTAGAAAGCTTTTCAGAAAAGTAAGATTGCCATGAATCCTGCTAGAATTAGATAATCTGAAGATCTAAGATGGATAGGGTTTCCTTTGAGGTCCGGCTAGCATAAGCATGTGTGCGTGTGCTTGTGTGGGTACAAAAAAAATACTTTTTTCTTCAGTCTTGTTCCAATTGTAGTGAACTTCTCTATTTCAGAGATCTGAACATTGCCTTTATTTTGTCGTATAGGAAATCAACTCAGAACTTACATCAGTCTGATGCTGTGTTTGTTTATGATGAATTCTTACCAGTGTCTGAAGGGGTTGCTTTATATTGTCTACTGGGCATATCATTGCCCTGTTAGGAGCAATCACATCCTTTGAAAAACAGTAATGGGCAGTGTGTCTAATGAAGAAACACTTATAGAAATACCATATATGACATTTTTGTTCAAGGAGAACTCAGACTAACTTCTGTCTCATAGTAAAATTGGAGAGCTTTTACACCAGCCTGGTGTATTGGCCCCTTTAAAACTTTAATGCTAGAGTGGTGCTTTTAACTGCAAACAAACTTTTTTGTTTATTAGCATGTGTTTTGCAACAAAGTGGCTTGCTAATTATATGGTATAAAAAATGTAAATTTCATGAGATGCTGTAGGTAAAACCGTTGGTAGCACAAAGTACTGGAAGAACTAGTTGTGTGCAACTGTGAGTCTAATTGGAACTGTAATATGAAGAGGGAGAAAAGTCTGTCTGTTTTGTACAGTTTGGTAAATAAACACTGATGTGTGTGTAATAGGATGGAAATTATACTTTATATGCTGTACTGTTTTGTTTAGAAGGGTGCGCTTTCATTTAGATCCTCCATTTGGTACAGGTCATATTACCTCTTCCTGGCTGGATTTTTTTCCTGCCTTGTGCAAAGCTACTAGAACACAGGGGAAAAAATGTCCACCGAGATGAAATTAAGTATTTAAATAAAAGAGCTTTAACATATTCCATGTTTTCAAAGCATATAATTAAGTCCTCTGTATTCATTGCCATTGCTCAACTGCAGTCCTTCATGCAGCTCTTTATATTACCCCAGGACCTGTAAAAGGGGAGACTGGAACAAATCTACTTAGTTTCTCCAGAACTTGCATTTTCTGGAAGAATGGGATTGCAGTTCTGTGTTTTATTACACTGAAGATTATTGAATCTGTCACATAATGCTGTTATTTAATGGTAAAGTCATGTCTGCTGCCATTAGTCAACTCCTTGATTAGTCTTCTGGGTAAAGAAATGTTACTAGTGGGTGTAGTGGTACCACGGGTGCAGTCTACTTTATTATTTAAGCTTATAACTTCAGTTTCTTCAAGTTAAAATACCTTCTGCTGCAGTTAGACACTTGCACAGCTTCTGACTATTCTGCAAAATTCTGTCACACAAAGCTGTGAGCCAGAGGGTCTGATTGAATAACTGTGGTGCCATTTAAACACACTTAAGTGGTAGACAAATATGAGAGGTAACGCAGAACATTTATTTTTTAGGTTTCTTTTAATTGCACAAAGTTGCCTTAACAGAACTGTAAAAACTGAATGCGAGAATATGATTAAGCTGTTTTGGGGCCATCCATTCTAAATTTCATGTGGTTTCACAGTGATGCAACTTCAAAATTGACCTTTTTTATTGACAGTGCTTTGTATTCAATGTATTACTATTTTGGAATCACATCTAACAATTTTTTTCTCTCTCTTACAGACTGGACTTTGACATTCTTTTAATGAAGGAGGTTTCCAAGTAGTTGGAAAGTCCAAGACAAGTAGTTGTCTTATAATAACTTTGAGAAGAAGTTCTATGTAGCTCTTACTTTCAAGAGTGCTGCAAAAATGATTACTTCAGATTTGCCAGTACTACAGTGAGTATACACTTCTCTCTATACTTGAAATCTTTGCTTTTCAAAAGGTTGAAGTAAACAGAGAGGTGATTGTAAGTATAAAGCACAAGCTTGAGCGAAGTTCAGGTTGGTGTGACTGTTCCAGACTTTCTGTGTTTTCATATGCTGAAAAACTACGTAAAAAACCATAGAACACTTAATCTAAAAGATGTTTCTTTCTATGTATGGAGATTTAACTTCACTGTGTAAAACGAAACAAGGTCTTTGCTACTCTTATGCTTCTGAATGTTGTGAGATTTCAGCAGTATTAGTTTTGGTTGTAATTGACCATATTATGTATTCCAGTTGTGTACTTTCTTACAATGAGCTGAATTTATTGTCCAAAAGCCTTTGCCTGCTGCAGTTGAAGACAGCAAGTGGCATGGACATGTTTGGTCCCGCTCGGAAATAGGAGTGGCTAATACCCATGGGGACATGGCTGTGCTTGGATAAAGTGAGCTACTGGGAAGAACAGAGTGGAAGTCTATAATAGGAGGAGCTGGAAAGTAAATCAAGTAGAGTTAAGAATGAATTTTAGAGACAGGAATCTGCTCTCCTCTTCAAAGGGCAGGGAGAGAACACAAGATGAAGAAGCTCGTGGGGTGAGGTAGTGAAATAACAACAGACCAAATGGGCTTGGCTTGGAGAAAATTAATTTATTGCTAATTAAAAAATACTTGGATGATGGTGAGAAACAAAGACAAAACCCACCAGGTGTTCCTTCTACCCCTGCCCTTACCCCAGTTCACCTTCAACCTTTCATACCACCCCATCCACTCATGTCCCCATCATGGGTGCCCACTCCAGCACGGGCTCCTCTCACAGAGACCCCCCCCATCCCCTCAAGAGCCCCCTCTGTGACCACCCTGTTGCCACTGCCAGGCGTCTGTGCCAAGTACATTCAATAACTATCTAATACTAATTTATTTTTGCTTGGAATGTTTTCTATTTTTTTTTTACCTCAGGGTGTGCAAGAACCTCCGTTTATCAGGGTTGAGTGGAATTCCAAGCTAAGATTTCAAGTCTTGTTATTTAAGAAACTGAGTGATTGGATAATTGAAATTTGCCTGACCTTAATGATAAAATGCTTTGTATTACAGTTTCCTCTTGTATTTTTAAAACCTCTTTAATAAAAATTCAGTAGTGTGTGAGTACAGGCTAAAGCAGGGGATGACCTTGATGAGCAGCACTGATGGGGAGTGTCAGCCTGAGGGGGTTCTTGTTTGCTTAGGGATTAGTTGTGGAAAAGCATTTTCTTGGTTCATATTTCCAGGATTTGCCACATTCAAGAAGTGAGGGAATGTTCGTGAAATATGCCAAAAACAAAAAGCTGGGAGATTCTGTGATGGTAGTGGTAGTAAAGGGATATTCCCTCTTCAGGAACCCAGATGGCCTTAAAAAGTGAATGGAATATCACAAAGTTTAAGGTTAAAAAGTGCGCATTAATGGGTTTGGTAACTATACACCAGCTGAAAAACCTGAGGGACATTAAAGGTATTGGTGTATTCTTTAATCAGAGCCACCAATATTAAGCAAATCAAAACCAGAAAGAAAACGTGTATGTTGTTTTGTCTGGTAAAGTTGGGGGTCATTTAACGCTGCTCTGTGAGGTGTTGGTGAGATGTCAGCCCAAACAATGCATTTTAACAAGAGGAGGTCTTTTTTTTATATAAAAAACACAGCATGATATGCACATAAAGGTTTTTGGACTCTCCTGAGGGCTCAGAACATTGGCTAGTGTGGATGAAGTGTCAAAGAAAGTGATAAATGCTAATTCAGAAGGTCAGCAGCTAGGCTTTTGTCAGGAAGAGCGCTGGCTAAGGGTGAGGAAACCCGAAGTGATTTTTGGGCTCGGGGTTATTAGCTTCACACATTTTGGTTTTGGAAGACACAGTCCAGTTCCACACAGAAAGCCAAGGTTTCCTTTCTAGCTCTTAAATGAATTATTGATAATCTCCCACTCCTGTGCTTAATTTCTGCTTGGTTTTTGTAATGTTTTCTGATCTTTTTGGCTACCCTCTTTAAACAAACAATCCTAAAGCCAGTTTGATATGGTAGTATACATTGCTTAGGGTCATATAATATATTCCTTCCCTTTGTTGAGGGAACATGAAAGGGGAGTCTAACCTTTTTAGATTCATATAAGTGGCTTCAGAACACGGTGAAGACAGTATTTCACTTATTGGTGTTTCAGATGTTTGGAGAAAACATCTGGCGTATTTGTCCCATGTGATGGACAGCTATGAGTCTTCTCTCAATGACATGACTCATATTTGCTGTGAGGCATGTTCCTCTTTAGATTTTTGAAGATCAGCCCTGAGAACTGATTCATCCATGATTCATGAGCCTGTGCATTTAGCCATTTTTCTTCATGAATGCTTTTTTTCACAAGGCTGAATCTGCTGGCAGAAATTACAGAATTTATCTCTGCCAGAATGTTGAGCCCCTCAGCAACTCTGATGAAAGCTTATAGAAGTGTTTTGGGTTTTAGGTTTTTTTTTAACTAAACCTGAGACACAAACACAGGTTTTTTCTGTGGTATGTTTTTAAAGGAGCTTGGTATATAAACTCTGTAGCTAGGGCTTTGTGTAATAGTAGAAGAAAGGTAAATCTGTTTGGGTTTGTTTTACAGAGATGTGACATTTACTGTGCTTTTCAGAAGCATGACATGGTAAAGGGCTGCCCAGTAATCTGTTAATTCTTCATTAACCTATGGATAGTTTCAAGGATTGCTTATTATAACTCTGGGATAATATCTGGAGTTTTTAGGAGAGACCCTGGAATTACTGCCACTTTTCTAAGATGCTTTAGTCACTACAGAAACCAGAAAGCAAAGTAGAGTAAACCTGAGCCCTGAAAAGGGATTATCACTTGGTCTGCTTTGCTCTGCTCACCCCAATCTTGTAGGTCCCCCCCTATTCTACCAAATTCTTTAATGTCCCTGTCATGTCAAAGGAGTCTTAAGAGAGGAAAAGTTTAACTTTAGGCACTGCCACCTCTCCCCTTCTTAGATGAGTCAGGTTTCCTTACGCTCAGATTATCTTTCCTCACAAAGGCTTCAGGAAGGATAAATTATGACTAAGCCAAAGTTTCCCCCTCAGGTGCCTAGTCACACTCACATGGAATGAGGGTAGGATAATTCTGGTCTATTAAGATGTGGATAACTGCCACCAGATAAATTACTTCCTAGCAGTTCTGCAAGATGTGTAGGGAATGAGGGAGATGGATGCTGGCCAGCTGTGCTTCTCTCAGTGAGTGTTACAAGCCTGACAGAACTGCAGGCTCTAATAAAAAACGCAGGCTGGTGCAACCTGATTGCTAACCAGAAGGGTGTCAGAGTATAGGAGTTGAAGTTAGAGCAGCACTAGTGGTATGTGGAGTTAGACTTTTGGTGGAACACCTGTGTGTTTGTTACTGAGTTTGATTCACCTCTATAAATAAACTCACAGTATGAATGTGCTGTATATATCTCACTAGTAGATTGAGATGATTTTTGTTTTATCCTGAGCGTTAAGAGATGCTGTACTGCTGCTCTGAGTTCAGAAATAAGAGGAAAAGGGACATGTGTGTGTGCCCAGAGTAACTGGAAGGCTGGGAGAGAAGCACAGGGCACTGCCTCCCAAACTGAAAGGGCTTACGGCTACACTGGAGGGGCCTTCTTGTGCAGGAGTTGTGTGATTCAGACAGAATTGGTTGCTGCTTGAAATGATGTTTATTTTAATATGAAACCAGCTAAGGACTGTAGGTTGTTCTTGATCCTGTCTCCCTACTCCAAATAATGTGAGGACTGAAGGGAGCCTAGTTTTTGTTGTTTTCTCTTTGCTCCTTATATTCTTTGCTGGAAAGAAGTCCCCTTTCTGTCTCACATATTGTTAGGGTGAGATTCAACTTGTTTAATTTGAAACATTTATATTTGAGCTGCTTGTCTTGAACACCTTACCATCAATGGAGAATAACCAAAATTTGTAAGACTTAAACTGTCTGACCAGTTTTGGACACTTGACCTTATCATGAGGTATCTTACACCTTTAAGATTTTCTGTTCTGCATTGCATATGTTTCAAATTTAGATTAGATGGATCTCACCCTTACTACTGATTTCTTGAGCCTTTCCCAAAAAGGGAAAAGGCCAAAGAGGCGTCCAGTGAACCAGAGAAATGTTACCATAAGAATATTAAAAGAATCAAATTTAAGATAATAGTCTGTTTAAGGCAAAGAATAGAAGGTGGTTAATAACTTAACTGTTCCTTCCATATGCAGTGTTTGGCAAAAATTGAAATTTCCAGAACTAAATAGACAGATCTCTGGAGGTTTTGTTACACCTGGACTGAGGCTGTAGCAAAGCTGAGTTCTCTGTGGAAGTAGTAGTAGAGTTTAATTTAATTACATGGCTCTGGTATTCCACGGGAAGGTTTGAGCCGTTTGCCTAGGAGGATTGCTGAGTCTGGTTTTAATAGAGAGAAAATTTTGCCCTGATGATCCTAGGGGTGCACAGCATTTCCCCAGGACTGGGGGTATTGTTTAGACAGACTGAAACTTTGTCAGTAAGGATTTCTCTCCAGCAATAGAAGGCAGCAGATATTTTTATGAGGTTCCTTACTTCTGTATTCAAAATTTATTAAATTGCCGATGTTAGGCAATATGCATTTTGTCAAATTGAGTTGCAGTATGATGAGGTCTTTGAGGAAAGGCTGGATACATCCATCTGCATAAACGTATTTTCAGCTGTATTTACTACATTGCTTTTCTCTTTACCAAAGAATTTTGAACTCCTTGTGGGATATCTTTTATTTGATTTTAGACTCCTTACGTGTTAGGGGGTTTTTATAAATTTGTAGCTTGATACTTTCGAATTTCATATTTTATGAAGTGAAAAAGCTACTTTTCAATTGTATTACAACAAAGTTGCATTTTCAGTATTTTGTAGAGGTACTGCATTACAAGCATGTAATTTGTGAACTCAAATGCACTTGAATAGTTGTTTTCAATCTAGGGTGCCTGATTTTCTGGGGTGTGTAGAGTATTTAGAGATAATT
Organism: Acanthornis magna; assembly: GCA_036785705.1. Classification (NCBI taxonomy): domain Eukaryota; kingdom Metazoa; phylum Chordata; class Aves; order Passeriformes; family Acanthizidae; genus Acanthornis; species Acanthornis magna. The sequence continues at coordinate 811,556 of JAWUZG010000467.1, read as the reverse complement.
CATTGAAGTTACTTTCAGAAAAAGAGATTTGTGTATGTTCTTCTGCATTCTGGATTTATAAAGGGTTTTTTGGACCCCTTGGTGGTTTTGTGCTTGCAAATGGGAAAAGGCTGGAAAACAGTGTCTTAATATTAGAAATTCATCATAGTTATGCAGAATTATTTGAATGAGAGCAGACCTAGACAATACAGTAATTCCAGTAAAGAAGAATATCAGAACATTCCCAGTTCGGATACAATGATACCGTTCTGCATTTTTTAATAGCTTTCTTGGTAATACAGCAAATTTGTGAAGTATTCGTGATCTCTAGAGCAAAATACAGAATACAAAATAATACAAATATACAAAATACAAAATAACCCCCAGACAATGTGGAAGATCTGCATAGATCTCAGCTTGCTGGAGCTTCTCAATTTCTGTAAAACAGATCACTAATGCTGCCTTTTATGTTTGAGGCTCTATAAAATATGGAATATGTCTGGTTTTCTCCTTCCCTTTGCACAAGTTGTACAGCAACTGAAATCCTTTCACTTCAGGGAAATTATTTTGGATTTAAAGAAGTCTATGATTACAACTAGACTTGACCCATCTTAGAGTGATCTAGGACATTATTAGTTGTAAATGAAAATTAACAGAGGGCTGGTGCACTGGTGGTCTTGCACAGTAAAAAGAAAGCACATCAGTAACAGGTATGGTTTGGCATGTGAGCTGCTCTTGGGCAAGATCTCATGCCTCAAAAGATCAATTACAATCTGAATTTCTTCAAACCACTATGACTGTCTGGAAGGCAGAGAAGTACCTGTGCATCTGGCTGGGAGGGGTGATGAAAATTGGGGGAATTTTCTTTTTCTTGCTTATTATGGTCTTAAATCTGAAATAGCAACAAATGAGAAATGATTGGGCTTCTCTGCTAACAGGAGTTGAGCAGTATCAAGGCTTTTCCATCGTGCAAGTGAAAATATTTTTCTAACTGCAAAATTGTAAATGTCTTCAGATCAAAGGGAGTTTTCTAGTTTGGGCCTGGCAGTCAGCATGAATCCTCTGTATTAATAGCTGCCCAAGCCCTTGTCTTGGGGTCTGACTGAGAGCACAGTGTGAGCTGAATGGAACCTTGTGTGACTGTGCTAACTACGAGAGCTGCATTGGACTCCACATTGCTCCTGTGGTCTTGAAAGCAGCTCAGAAACAGCTACAAAGAGTTAAAAGGAAGTTGTTAGTAGTGAATACATTGTGGGGTTGATGAATTGAACATGTGCTGGTTAATATAGCCAGTTTTGAAGTGTAATGTGTTTTCAAATGAAGCTGTTAATTTAAAGAACTTCCAGTCAATAAAATGACATTCCAGCCCATGAAAAGGTAAGGCTTTTTGCCAGGGCTAACAATGCTCGGTTCCTTGGTTTGCAGAATAAATGGGGAAAGCCTTTTAATACTGCCTTTTTTTGTTGTTTGTTTGTGTTCTGGCTTAGGACTAAGTATTTAATCAGTCAGTTACAGATTACTTGTTGATTTCAAATCATTTGAATTTATCTAGTGTTTTTCCCCCCTAGGGATTCTACAAATGAAACTACTGCACATTCAGATGCTGGCAGTGAGCTTGAAGAAGCAGAAGTCAAAGGAAAAAGAAAAAGGGGCCGTCCCGGCAGGCCTCCAGTATGTGTAATTTAGTTTTGTTTTGCTATACATCTATTTAAAATTGACTGTAGACTCTTTTTTGTCAGATCATCTTGTGGTCACGTAAATAGGCTTTTAATGAGTCCTATGTCAGACTTTATGAAGACTTGTAGTATGAAATATTTATCAGATTGATATGCAAACGATGTTTGGAGTGTTTAAAAGGGGACATAAAAATGATCTCATAATAGCCATTATTTTTTCTTTTGCTAGCTGCTTACATGAACAACACACTTTTGTTATTATTGTCATTGCAACATTCTTCCAGGCATGAGAATAGCCTCAGTAAGTACAACCACTTTTCTCTTGAAAGTTGTAATGGGCTTTAAGTGACAAATGACATTTGAGCCATCCTTTTATTTCTGATAATCTCCTAATGCAAATGGAAGAATTGCAGCATGATATTAACTAGATACCTCAGAAAATCTGTTTAAACATTTAAAAATTCATGTGATTGACATACACTGCATCCTGCTTACAGACTGGGAGCTTCAGCCTATCCCCTGGGAGACATTGCCTTTGTCTCTGCTGGCTCATCAGTAGGAACATACAGAAACAGTCTCTGTTACACAGGGTATTTAAGGAGGCTTTCTCTTTTATTTTCATTTCTTTTATAAAATAGCTAGTTTATTGGAAAATAAAGGGGAAGTTCAGTGTGTCATGTCCTTCATCTTCGTTCTTGTATGCAATCAGTTTAGTTCTCTGGGCTGTGTCACTTGAAGTGGAGTAAGACTTTTGGTGGGAATGCCTGTGTGCTTGTTATTAATGAGTTTGATTCACCTCCTAGTGTTGCTCTATGAATAAACTCACAGTAAGAATGTGCCATGTATATGTATCTCATTAGTAGATTGTTGTTTTTTTTTACCCTGAGAGCTTTGATCCTAGGGGTTATCTCCTTAACCTTGGGCTGGTGAGGCTGTTAAGAATGGACAGAACCATGTGTTCTTCAGGTGTGCTGGCCAAGCTGGAGCAAATTCCTCTTTACTCTTGGTTTTCAATTTGCATCGCAGTTTCTGGACTTACACTGGGTGCCAACATTTTAAATCTTGGTCTTTTCTGGGCACGTTGTCTTCCTTTTTGAGAGTTTTCAAGCACTTTCCCTGTGATGCATATATTCTTCATCAGATAAATGGATTTGCTCTTGAACATGGAGCTTCTTCAGAGGACGCTTTAAAGCAGCATGTAAAGAGTACAACTTATCTGTAAGCAAAGGGCAAAATGAATAATTATCTTACAAATATTTAATTAGTAAATCTGTGGGGTTTTGCAGCTCTAATTAACAAAAGCAGGCTGGTGCAGCCTGAGTGCTAACCAGAATGTTGTCAGAGTATAGGAATTGAAGTTATGGCAACACTAGTGGTATTCTGTGACCAGCACCCACTCACTGGAAGGGGAATGTTACAAAAAGCTTTTCTCCTCAGTCTGTTACAGTTTATTAGTAGCTCCCATGGGACCATTTGCTGAAGCACTCTACTGGTCCTGCTATCAGGTTTCTTCAGGAGGAATTGCTCATTTTGCTTAGAACAGCTCCAGGATCATTAGGTGTGTGTGATTGTTAAGTGATGAACGTTCAGGGGAAGCATCATTCATGTCTTCATTCACAAAATGATGTCTGTGAGCTGACTGCTGCTGCTAAGGAGCCAGACTTCGGGGTTATCAGAGGTGATTCTGTGGAAGCTTCATCTTAATGCTTAAGAGGGATCAAAAAAACCCAAATCCAGTCTTAAAACTTAAGAGGAAGAAAATATAGAATGAAACAAAAGAAGTGTCCTTTATAAAACAGTAGTTTGTCAGAATTTGGAGTAATTTAATCAGTTCCTGTTTTCTTCTTCCTTTTGGACCTCCATCCCAAAATCTCAAGAAAGAGTATATTAGGACTGTAAGAGTTTCAGAGAGGTAAAACAATATGGCTGTTTATGGAATGGGGCTCAGGAAGTCTCATTGCAACTTTCTGCTCAGACTGGGGTCAACTTTGGGATCAGACCACACTGCTCATGGCTTTTCCAGTTTGGTCTTGAAAACCACCAAGGCTGGAGACTGCACAGCCTCTCTCAGGTGCCTGTTCCATTTTACTTCATGATAAATATCTCCCTTGGTTCTTCTACAAAAAAAATCCCCCAAAAGCGAAAAGCCACTCAGTGTCTAATATCCTAGAGGAGAAATGCAAACACCTTGGAAAGGCTAATCTAGGCTATTGAACTTACAGCATTATTTGATGTTGAAAGCCAGGGACTTGGTAATTGTACTGTTCTAGCAAACCATGTTACCAACCCAGCCACTTCCCTCAGGCAAATTGCCTGCTTCTTACAGGAGGTACAGCTCTGACGTTTCCCCCCCAACTCTTCACTACTGATTTTTTGTTTCCTTCACAGCTACCACCTACTTTTACTGTCAGATGTGAAACACATTAAAAGATTTAGTTAAATTCAGAGGTGTTTTTCTCAACTGAGATTTAGCTTAGATGATTTTCACGTCTGTTATAGATCTGAAGAAAGGTAGCCCAAAGGCTCTTCTGGTTTTTGTGGCTGGGATTTTTTTCTGACTAAAATATTATAACCTAATAAGATTTGATCTCTTCCTGCAGACACTGATTTGCTGATGTCCTTAGGCCGTCACAGCTACAGTGGCACATCTGCCATAAACATATTGACCTCTTTTGGAAAGGGATGTTACTTTGTGCTGCATGGTCCTATTACAGAGCTGTGTACAATATACTCCATTAAATGTATGTGTGTTTAAACAGGTGTCTGCTGGGTGTCACAGAAGGGACTTGACTTTTTATCAGAAAGATACACTACCACAAGAGGGTTTTCCAGACTCTTTTCTGGAGAAGGATATTCTCTGCAGATTTGAGACCTCTGTAAGAAGATGGTGCTCATTTGAAAAATTACCTTTTGTAGCAAATACCTCTTCAGTTCATAGAGAACTGTAATGTTTTGGGGGTACCTTCACTTTCTAAAAAACTTAGAACTAGTTGATCTTTAAGATTTCCTTTCAACCCAAGTAATTACATTCTAAAACACTGCTTGTCAAGTAGCCTTTCCACTTCTATACACTGTTCTAATGAGTGCTTGACTGAGGAGGCTAGACAGTCAATTTACAAAGAGATTAAGTGCATTAGTCTTGCAGAATAGCTCTCAGAATCTAACTTGATTGTCCTGAATTCCCCAGCCCTTGCTGTGAGTTTAGGAGGAATTGCACCATGTCCTGCTCTGGTGGCTGGGGCTGGCCATTGGCCACGTACCCTTCTAAACACTGAGTGTTGTGGATAGAAACACTGAGTCTTGTGGACAGAAGCACTGAGTCTTGTGGACAGGATGCCTGTGGAGTGACTGGCCAAGAGCTGAGTCTGTCCAGCCAGTGGGATATTGTGGTGCACGCGTTTGTGATCCTGGATGTGAGGGTACCATCTGGCTGTGTATTTTATTAATTCTGTAGGGTCTGTTTAAGGAGTGACTTATAATGGTCCTCTCCTTGAAGTTCCTGAGTAGCATTGGCCAAAATGCCCTCTGTGTCTGCTGCATTATTGAAGTACCTGGGTAGGGATGTGCTCTCCAGTTCTGCATAGGGGATTTGAAAGCCCAAGGGCTTATATTGCTATGCAGCATTGGCAGTAGTGAGCTCAGGCTCAGATCAGTTATTTAGCCGTCTTTTTTTTTCTCCTCTCTTCGACCAATACTGTTCAACATTGTTGGGATGGTTTAATTTAAACTACCTGGCCTCATCTTCCCAAGAGCTCAGAATAGCTTGGCTTAAACTTCACCTCTTGGAGGTTGAGAGTGTGAGAGAGATCCCTATCTCTATTTCAGATTTGAAGTAGGAGCAGACAGATTTAGTCTGTAATTCAGAGGACAGGGAGAAACATCAGTTTGTCTGTTCCAGTGGTGGCAATATGGAGGTCTCTGCTTGTTTCTCTCTCATCCTGTACTCAGAGCCACAGTGTGTCTTTCTCCACTTAAAGCAAGATAGAACAAGGCATTTCTGATTCTTTTGTCCCCAGCAAAGCCGGTACAGTTTTGCTTTCAGGGCTTTTTGTAGTTTTTGGTATGGAGGAGACAGACCACAGTGCCTTATCTTTGCATTCGTATGGGAAATTTTAACTTTGCAGCAAAGTCCTGGCCTTATTTAATCTTGCAGCATAGATGTTAGATACATCAGGGGATTGAGTTTTGCTTCTAGTTCCAAGTCATACGTGTCCTGATTAATAACAGGGAGGAATCCTCTTAGAAGAATTTCTTTTCATAGCAGTGGAGCTTTGTGGTTGGTGTGATTTACATCAGTGTCCTGTTTCAGCTTGACTGCCTGATGGTTTAGGTCTGTCCCTTAAAACTGAGGTAGGTCTGTAGTTCAGTAGAAATGCAGTGCATCTATAGCATCTTCATGAAGATTTTTTTTATCCTCTCATCTGTAGCATTAGAAGTTTTCCTTTTAAGCTTTTGATAGGATGGTCCTTGTATTTTTGGCAAAGTTATCTATTCTTCATTTTTCTGTGGAAGTAGTATTTTTTTGGTAGTAATTGCCTCAGCTAGAAGAATTGAAATGATTCAAGCATTTGTAGCATACTCTCTTGATTCTTTAAGATGATTTTTAGACCTCTTGATAGATTTTTAAATAAGGGCGGAAAATAGCACCACCACTCCCCAACACTGGCTCTGCTTTTTTTTGTCCTGAACTGCAAGTGGTGCAGCTGAAGCAGCTCTGGATGCACTGAGTGTTAAGGGACCTGCATCTGTCTTTTTTTACAGGATGAGGCTTTTCACAGGGAGCAACCTGTTTGTTTGTATGACCAAAACAGTCCAAAGGACTGACTGATAGAATCCAAGAACCTTCTCGCTAGATAACCACGATGGTGATATGAAATGTGCCATAGTCCTTTTCTAATCAGGATTAATTCAGAAAGACCTCAGGCATTACCTTTCTTCCACTTAACACGAGCTTCTAGTGCAGAGACCTCTAGAGAGGCTGGTGCCTTGGAGAGGCAAGTTCTTCAGTCTTACTCAAGTGGAGGTTAAAAAGCTTCTTCCACCTTCCCTGGGAAATGAGGTATTTATTCCTCTAAATGACTCACGGTGTGACTGCACATACAGGCCACCATTTTCAGGTGGATTTACTGACCTGTAGTGCTTTTACTGCCTTTATTTCTTCATTAAATGCATCAGATCAACTTGGGGAATGTTGACGTGAAAGGAAAAGTATTGTGTAGCTAATTTGTTACAAAATCCTGAACTATCATCATTTTAGTTTGTCAAGGTGAGTATTTTGTTTCCTGTTCGCATTTGTTTAAACCTTAAAGCAACAGGTAAGGTGTGTGACCATCAATATGGCCATTTTAGGGTTGCTTCTGTGATAAATTCTGGAACTTCTGAATTTCCTAATGCTGGTGTATATAAGCCCTTGGCTTTCATTGTTGTCACAGGTCTGAAAAATCATCACACATCTAAAAATCATCAGTAATTTCTGTTTTCATTTGGCACCTCAGTCCATTTTGACACTACACCACCCTGACTCTCCTGGGTTTCAGAGTGAAAGCACAAATGCATGTCCTGCAGACTCTCAGCTCCAAGCAGCACCTTTCTTGGTGTGGGATTAAAAAGCCTCAAGCATTCTTACCTTGTCATCCAGCTTTATCCATTCCTCTGGCAGTCCTAATTTACCCGCTTCAGGTGGGAGCTTTGTGGCTGAAAGGTGTAAAGTGGCATGCAATAACCACAATTGTTGCTTCTGCTAGGATTCACAGGTTCTGTTTTTCCTTTATCTTGATGAGCATTTGGTGGGTCCACAGGAGCAGACCTGCTACAAATTCACTGTGATCTTATGAAACATCTCATTCTACAGCTGTCAGGGATAGTCTGACAGGTTTGCCGGGACCACACTCATCCTTGAGCCAGGCTGTTCCTATGTTGAAGCTCTTCATGGCATTAGAGAATGGGCGGTTTTGTGTTTTGCAGAAGGATCACCCTTTCCTATGAATGCCTATGTCTCTTTTCAGGGATGCAGGGTTACCTGTGCCTGGCATCCTCAATGCCAAATGTAATTTTTGGATTTGTAGCTCTCACAACTGCACTTCCAGGAGCACCGTGCCTCTGGAGGTACGCCACAGATGCTCTGTATCATGAATGAGTCTTCTTTGTGTTTCTGTGAATGTCCCAGTCCTTGCTTTTCCTTCCCATGCTCCCGTGGTGGTGCATGTCCATCCCGGGATAGAATCATAGAATACCAGGTTGGAAGGGACCTCACAGATCATTTGGTTCACCCTTGTCTGGCAAAAGCACAATCTAGAAATGACCCCAGCACCCTCTCCAGCTGAATCTGAAGTGGCCAATGTCGAAGAACCCCCAGCTTTGCTGGGGGCATTATTCCAAAGGCCGATTGATCTCTTTGGGCTCTTTGAAGTAGGATTTCCTACTGAACTTTGTGCTCAGAGGTGAGGAAACTGTGTGAAGCTCAAACCTGTCAACATGGCTTGCAGAGTATCTTGCTGTAAATTTGGAGACACTATGTGTAAATAATGTTTGACAATAGCATTGTAATGCTGTGTGTTAACGACTAAGGGAATGCCATATGCCTTGTGCTTGCAAAACTTAGAGCACCAGGCAGTTGCTGGAGGACCTATGTGTGACTTGCTTTCATATTTACACTCTGAAGTGGGATTGAGCTTGGGCTCCTGCCAGATGCCTGCTGGGTGGAAGTGCTGAGGGGTGGAAGCCCGTTCCCTAGTGCCTCTCCACCTGAAGACAATGTTAATCCTTGCCCAGCTCAGAAAGTTCACATTTTGGATTTTCTTCAGTTTCTAGTGGAGGATCTTGTCTACTTGTTTTGTCTTTTGAGGCAGGATTCAATATCGATCCTGCATCTGGATTTAGCTACCCTAGCTTGGATACAGAATGGCTTTTGTTAGATACAAAATTTGTTTTCTCTGCTGTGAGAAATGTTCTCATTGTCAAAAAAAAATCTACATCAGAGAGAAATTTTATTTGAGTAGACTCAGTAATATATCTGTTGTTAATTCAGGGCCAGGATGTTGAGGTATTTACCTGGGCTTGAAGGATCTGGCTTTATCCGGTAATTTGTCAGAAGTCCATCTGGTAGTTATTTCTGTACCTCTTCTGAGGGCTCAGTGGTGATCTCACCCTTCCAATTCAAACGAGGAGCCTTGGTCAAAGAACCTCCCTTTTCCCAGGACACCTGACAAAGGAAATTTAAACTGGGCATTTATATGTCTAGTGATTACATGTTTTGAGCCTGTGAGCATAGTACTCTTGCTCTGGCACTCAAGCAGGGGCTTTTCTCATTGCTTTCATTAACAAGGGAGCTTTGGATATGTGCATTTCACATCCATCTCTTACTTCCTTTCCCTTCATCCTTGCAGTGTTTAATGCCTCCCTTTCAATTATGTGTTGAGAAAAACTGAGTGTAGAGGGGGCTTGCATTAGCTTCTGTGGAGAGCATCAGTTTGCCTCCAAGTTTTCATTTAGCAGTCCTTGTAGCTAGGCGAAGTGCTGTCACTCAGACTGAATAAGTGCATGGATTATATATCTCAAAAGAGTCAATTCACTTCTAATTCTTTCCCGTTTTATTAAACAGTGATCATGTGTCTCTTCGGGGCTCAGTAGAACTTAAACATTTCATATATTGATAATGTTCTTTCTGTTACAGGCAGCTTTGCACATGTTTAAAAATCCATTGAGGGAGATAGTATTTTGATCCTAAGTACAAATGTTACCCAAAAAACTTCACAGAGATTGTACCATTATTTTAAGCTTTCCAGCTTGCATTTCTATGCAAGTCTTTAATGAATATTTGCAAGAGACAATTGCACTCTACCTTGCCCTTTTCTTCAGCTCTCTGGCCCCTCCCCTTTTAAGGCAGTGATCCCTTCTAAAGTATGGGGAAAGCTGGACTGTAGGGCTCTCTTCTGTCAGCTCTCTGCCAGAAATAAGATCCCTTTTCTCTGCAATAAAATCCTCAATGTGTCTGCACTGGAATATGCAACCAGAAATGTTGACTTTGTTCTTTACTAAAAGGTTTAGTAGAAACTTGGCTGCCAGTATACTCATGACATTGTTTACTAAATGGTGCCATGAGGGTATTGTCCTAAATGTAATCTTTGAGTTGCTTATGTGTTGTTTTCTTTAACATAATTCCTCAAAATAGCTTCATTGTTCTGTGGAAAACAAAAGCTTTTGCTTTTATCTGCTTCACAGTAGGGAGAAAGAATAGAATATGGAAGTAAGAAATTTGATGTTATTTTCCCCAGATTTTTTTTCTGTTTCACAAGTGACTTAAATTCAGAGCAAACTGTTCAGTAGGTGAGTCTTTACAGATGGTATCTATACCACCTGATTAAAACCTTGAAGAATCTAGGGAAAATTTACATTAAATAATTTAGATTCAAAGGGAAAAAATGTTTTAACTCATAAAATTTTGAAGCAAGGGGCTGTTACGGTGATTCACTATATCTGGCTGTACAAATTTGGTACAAAGTTTGATTTGCGTTGAAGAGCTGACTACGCACACAGTTTCTTATAAAACTTGTATGAAAATGAGAATACCGAAAATATTAATATGGCAAATGTATTTTTAATAACTTACTGTCTTAGAAAGATCGTTAGTTATTCTAATGTCTGTGTTGTGTAAGACTAATACAGGGACTGACATGAGCTGGTACTGCAGTGCTGGGAGTTCACTACTGCATACCTTGTGTGGCAATGGCTTTTCAATAGTTCCTCAACAGCTGCTGATAAATAAAATTACACATACCTGACCCATAAAGTCCTGGTTGAATTTCCAGGCTGACCCTGCTTTGAGCAGGGGGTCAGGCTGGAGCCCTGGAGATGCCTTCCAGCCTGGCTCATCCCGTGATCCTTACGTGTGTACATGCGTGTACGGCTCTAACTGTGTAATGTTTATGTCTCATTTATAGAGAAAGGCTGCGTGATTTCAGCTGTAGCTATAATAAACTTTCACTCTGCTGGTTTTCTTTGCCCAGTCTGCCACTAAGAAACCCCGCAAGTCTCCAGCGGACAAGGGGCGTTCCGAGGCCGGAGCTCGAGGCGCGAGTCGTGGGAGAGCCAATGGCCACCCGCAGCAGAATGGAGAAGGGGACCCTGTCACTCTCTTTGAAGTGGTTAAGCTGGGCAAGAGTGCTATGCAGGTAAAATGTCTGCTTGTGTTCCCCCTTCACAATTCAGTGTATGCTGACTGGAGTCCAGTCTAAGCTGTGCTTTTGTAAACAATTGCATTTTCTCATGGCTAGATTGGTCCAACAGACTGTGTATGATAAAGTACAGGACTGAGTGGGCTCTGACTGAGGGCTGTCATGTATCCTCCTGTAGAACAAGAGACCTGACAGAAAGTCATGTGCTTCAAATTCTCCATTGTTTTGTTCATTACTCCTAAGTTAAAAATATATGTTGGTGTTGTTGGTATTAAGCAGCCTGTTAAAGAATAGCCTGTAGCAAGTTTTATAGGGGGAAGAAGTATATGATTTAATGATGAATCCAAGCCTTTTTTGTTCACTTGGTTTTTCAAGTATAGCTTCTGACACAAGCGGTTTGGAGTCCTTTGCACGGGAACTCGCATTCTTGCTGTCCCCATCAGGGCAGCAGATGAAGGCTAAACTAGTTGAGTTTAGCCTTCCACTGAGCCTGAGGGAAAACATGGTCACATCCTGAAGGAAAACTTTTCATTGTAAAATAAATAAGATAGTTCTATTTGCCTCTAAAAATGTTTCTTATGCCCTTCTGCTTCGATCAGGTCAGAGGTCTTACAGGATGTGTGAGCCACATGAGTTGCACCTCAAGACCCTCCCCAGACGATTAGTTTTGACAGTGCTGTGTGGTTTTAGTGAACTGCTGTGCTGCAGCTCTGGTTTTGGTACTCAGAGGAGAAACAATGAGCCCCAAACGCTCTCCAGCCTGTGCAGTGCAAAGCCAACAGTTGTTCCTGCTCTCAAGGATTGTTCAAGCAAACCTTTGCATTTCAACAGCACAGGATTTAGGCAGTGTCAGTTAGTTTGTTCTGGTGCTGGAACATGAGAAAATTACAAATTAGGAAAATTAGATGCCAAATCCCGTTCCCAATATTTCTTTTAATGTAGCTAAAAGCTAAGTGTCTTTAACTCCCAGAGGAATCAAGTATTCCAAATGAGTGAAAGTTGTTGAAAATTTTTTGTCTCAAATCTATGGAAAGTCTGACATGTAATTTTAAAGAAGTAATACCCAGGAAGGAAAAGAGAATTTTTGTTCTTCATAGTTTCTGTGTTTACACTTATTCAGGATTGACCCTTCTTATCTAGTAGGTGAAGACAGAACAAATTTACTCCTTACAAAGCCACAGATTCCTTCTGCCTTTTTTTCCTACATTAGAGCTTCCAACTTTGTTTGGTTTTCAGCACTTTTTCAAATTTGGTTTTTGGCAGGAATTGAGGAAACATCTGGAGTCTATTTTCTGGTTTAACTGTGGTACAGAACGTACAATATACTTTGTGTAGTGTATTTGAGTTAGAGTTGTTGATACTTGCAGAAGCAAAATGAAAAGGAATGGGCGATTGCTTTGATATTTGAAGACTGTGTGTGTGTGTGTGTGTGTGTGTGTAATTGACTGTGACACATTTTATCTGTTTCAAAAGAGATGCTGACACAAGTCTTCTGCAGATGAAATACAAAAAAATTAATTGTCTGCATGTTTGTATGAAGAAACCTTTGGAATTCAGATATAAAGGAATTGTTTTGAAAAGTGGAGAATTTGTATATTCTTGTGTAGGTGGATGTGTGTCTGTATGTTCATGTGTACATACGTGTCACTTACGCAGAGACACACACATGCTTAACATGTGCCCAGCCTGCAGGTGGGTGAAAAAACACACAGCCCAGTATGAGCAGGGGAGAAATTATATGCAAATAGTAAAGGAATGGGCAAGAGTATTTGAGGACCTGGGGTGCAAACAGGCATAAATTACTTGAGCTATAATTTCAAGAGTATGCATTGCTTGGGCATCTTTGAAAAATTCACTGTTGGTAAAAATATTTAAAAACAAAATAAAGAAACCCTATAGTAGGAAAGAGAATGCAATTAAAATATGGTTTAATATTTTTTAACTGGCACTTCTGGACAATAATCTCATGAGAAACCAAGGTTCTAGAAACCAAGCAGATTAGTGTCTTTATACTTGTATTTTTCTGTAATAGCTTAGGGATTTTGGTGTAACAATCAGGAATGCTTAGCATTTTTGCTTTTCATAGTTTTAATGCAGGTTTTTTTGTGGCCCATTTTAGCAATTTTATCAGTATTGCAGTTTTTAAAATAAGTGCCATATATTTGTATTTGTCTGAACCTATTATTTCTTAATATTTAGTTCTTTCCCTGTAATATGAACATACATGTTTTTTCTAGTACTCGTAAGTTTGCTTCCAGCAATGAAAACCCAGGAAAATTCAATTAATACATTCTGAGATTACATGAAAATTGTGTGCTTTCATTTCTGATTGATCTGCTCCTGCTGTTTGCTCACAGAATTTGTTTTAGCTGTTAGATTTTTCTGGCTTTGTGATGCCAATTTTTGTAAGTCTGTAGCTGAATTCAATTTTCTCTTCTTTTAAACTTCTCTGTTGTGGTTCTCATAGCAGGATTCATTTACTACTTCTCTTCAGGCTTATTGCTGGTTGCTTCTTCCAGGGAAATAAAACCAGGTTAATATTTTGTATTTCAAGTATACATAACTTCAGGGCCACTCTTTGCATAAAATCTTTGCTTCTATCACGAGGTGCTACTTGTGTCTTGTTTGAACTCTGTAAATCTATTTGATACCCATGTTAAGTTGGTATCAGATTGTTGTCAGTGTTTTTCATTTGCTCTGTAACCTTTTGTACAGTTAGTGCTTCAGAAGTTGCTCTGTCAACAGCTCTCTGTGTATGAAGTGTGACATGGCCTGCCGCTCATGTTTTCTGTGGGTATATTTTCAAGTATTACTCCATTAAGACTGTTCACAGAACTTCCTTAGACTCTGTGGTTTTTATTTTTGTAGGCAAACATGAGACTCTTCTGCTTTTTGTCATTTGTCTCTTCCATGTATTTATTTTTTAGTGAAATCATTTTATGGTGACAGCTGTATACACTACATTTCTCCACTCTGAACTTCATAGCAGAATGGTCTCTATGAGCATTTCTCACGTGCCCACTGCTGGGAGTGAAGGCTTGGGTGAGCCTCTGTTCTTCAGCTGAGCTGCCCAGGCAGAGACTGTTAGCTAAAATCTTCACAGACATCTCTGCATTGGTCTCTGACCCTGCTGTTAAGATAACAGTGAGCTACAGAGCTTGTGATGAGATGAGATTTTGTTTAGGACTGACTGCAAATTTCTTGTAAGTCAGTTATGACCAATTATCTGTAATGAAGTTTGTACTACTGTTGATCAAAACAAGCATAGACGTGTTCTGCTTTCTTGTGTGCAAAGGAGGTGTGTTCCCCCAGAACATAAGAGAGAATGGATCATCAGTAGTGCTAGGAGGTGTTCAGTACCAAAACATGAACAGATGTATGCCTTGATGACTCTGCATTACCAGTCTCCCTTAATGTTAGCAGTTCACTACAACAGATTTTGAGAAGAGATAAATTGCCACCTCTGCTTATGCTCAGCTAATAAAGGTAATCTTGGTGTTGATTAGACATAGTTCAGAATAAATATGGCTCCATTATATGCCAGCAAACATTTTAAGATAAGTATCCAAAGTGAGCTTTCTTGTGTGTTGAAATGGAATTTTTCGTTGTGCCACCCGTTCTTCCTTGTCTTCCCAGAAATCAATGATGCACACGGTTCCTCTCTGTTCTTCACTGCACATTCTGTCACATGGGGGTTGTGTCCTCTGAGGTTCCCTCTCTGTCCAAGGAAGGCTGTATTTGTGACGCTGCTTACCCTGCCTGGAGAAGTCCATCTCTGGCAGCAGCTCAGACTTATTCCTAATTCGAATGACTGTATAACCATATCTACCTTAAGCAGGAGGAATTGCATGTCTGTTTTTACATAGGTATGTGAGATTAAGAACATCAGAGCAGCTCTAACTGGATTGCAGCAAAAATCCAATAGCCTGTCTCTGGCAGTGGCAGTTAAAGAGAATAAGGTGGCAAAAATGAATTTTGCGGATTCTCCCCATCCCTGTTTTCCTCTCAGGGTCAGTATGGTGTCTGTGTTCTCAGTGGCCTTAATGGCTTTCTCTTCCCTGAGTTTTTCTTCCTCCTAGAAGTTTTTTTTGGTGGATCATGTCTCTGTGTCTGCCTCAGCTATTTCTGAAAGAGAAGGTCTTTGAAGATTGATAATATACAGACATACATTAAATGTTATCCATGGTTTTTGTGTTAAAGACATGGTTTAGCGTAGTTGTCCTTTGTTTTATTTTAACAGTGCTGTATTCTCCATCTTGAAGGATGAATAATAACTTAGTGTTTCCCCTGATTGTCTCAGAAACTCGTTAGGAGTTCAAGTGTGCAGTCTCTAAAGTTTACTGCGCTAATGACTGCATCTATTATTGACATTCAAACTAGTGTTTTCTTTTTGCTAGGCAGATTTCTTCTGCAGCCTAATCTTGCTTTACTTTTGGTTGTATGCTACCAAGTTAAAAGAAAAAAGTCAAAACTAGGTACAAGTTTTTATAGTTGGTACACTGGGAACAATTTAGGCACCAAACGAAGCATTAATTAATTAGAAGGGTATCCCTTAATACCAAATGAATTTTTCTGCAGTCATCACTCAAGGCTTCTTTTCCCTTGTGATTTAATAAGATGTAAGATGATTTTGCTGTTAATGTGAACACGAGTGTCGGTAGTGCAGTGTGTGAAAGCATTTGTGCCTGAAAACACTCATTATACTTGAAGGCAGAGAAGTCTTTTGCCCTCTAGAATGCTGATGTTTTTTGAAGTGTGTGGGGTGATCTGTGAACCCTTTGCAAATTGTGCTAGCAAAGGAATACGAATCATGTGTTTTAATAAATTGATGGGTCTCTTACTGGAATAACTCCATTTTGTTTCTGCCCTCCTGCTGTTCAATGTTTATGAGCAGTTTTGATGCTTTGTAGCATCTCACAACCACTCATGCCCATGATTGGCTCAGCTAAAACAGACACAGCCTCTTGGGAATGCTGTAACATCTCAACTGTGAGAGATGAGCACCTGCAGAAGTTCTGTTCCACGTTACTAAATCTGCTTGGTGTGGTGAGACCTTTGCATGGTGCACTCATCTTTCCTGTGCACTTGGGTGAGGAACTGCTGCCCTGAGCAGTGTGTATCCGCTGCCAAGAGTTCCCAGCCTCGGCACTTCTGTGATTTTAATCCATTTGAAAGAGGAATTTTCCCAGTACCTTTTATACCCATCAGTGTAATTCCACTTAAACTGTACCATTCTGATATTCTCCTAAGAGAACAAAATAATTTTTCTTTTGGTAGTGTTTTTTCTACCATATGGTTCAATGTAGCATGTTTACGCTGATTTCCCTGTGTAATGATATTTACTACCCAGTCTACTGCATAGAAATATGTATTTACATAAAATGCCTCCAACAGATAATCCTGTATAGAGAGCATAGATCCCTTAGCTTTATTGGGAAGAAGTACTTCTAGGATTGTATTCCTTCCCTCTCTGTGCTTCAGGAAATAAAAATTATGTGGGTAGACACTGCATAAAACAAATCTTTCCATCTTTGCTTATGATGAAAAATCAAGAAACAGATACTGTTACCTTAAAGTGAGTTGGTTTTTTTTTTAAAGAAAATAATTTTGTCTTATCAGGAAATGCATGATAGGTGCTAGCAAAGTATGAACTCTTTCATAATTTAAAATCGTTATCCTTAGAGAAAAAAAAATAAAATGCAGGTCCTCAAGCTGTAGTTCATTTTTATTGTCTTTATGTTAAGTTTTCACTGGGTGTATGTTAGAGTTACTGCCTGCAGTTTGGAATGTAGCCAGGCACTCATCCTAGAGTGAATGCCCAATCTGAATTGCACATACTTTCACATGTTAGGAACTACCTTCTTCCAGGTAGCCATCTGTGTCATTACTTCAGTTTCCCCAGAATTTATCCTTAAAAGACTTTTATTATGTTTTTAAAAAACCTGAATAGATTCACTTTAATTTTTTTATGCAGAGTGTTTTAAGTCTTTCACTGTTTGCCTTTGTTTCCTGGGTCCTTATTTTTGGTGTACTCTCTAAGTTCTTCTCACTATCTGTTAAAGTATATTTTATCTTCTATTTGAGTTTCTCTTTATACAGTTTATTGAAGTACTTAATTTCACTTTGCGTTCCTTTTTTGTTTTAATGAGTTTCAAATTTCATTTGAGTAACTTTGCTTTGGGTTTTTGGCAGAAGTTTTAGTGTAAACTTTGGTTTTGGAATTTTTTTTCTGCCTTGATGTAAACACTTTGCCCACCCATTCTTGAGTAATTTTTTCTTTCATGTTCACTGTAAAGGAAGCATGTCCATGATGAGTTGTACAAAATGGCATATTATTTAAAGTTCTTTGTACTCGATTTGCCTTGGCTTACAGTTGATTCAGATAATCCATTTTGACATGCACTTTATATATGGTGTCATTTGTTTTCACTTTTGTTTGTAGCTCTTCTGCCAGATTAATTTAAATTGTGAAATAGCTTTTCCTGATATCAACTTTCATTACTATTTAATGGGACTGTGCTAATTTACACCTGCTCGCAAGGTGTCCTCTGCAGTCAGTCCTTCTGGTTCTTACAGCACTTAATGCTCCTAAATGTGGGAATTCTCTTGCACTGAAGGAACATGAAATGGATTCTTAGCTGCAAAGCCTCCAGGAGGTAATAAGATAACTAACTTCATTATTTCATTCATTGCATCAGACTTGCTTTTACTGGCAATCCGAGCTGCTCTTTCTTTTCTCTACCATAAAATGCTCCTGTTTATCTTTTAGCAGACTTTGAGATGTGAAGGTCAATATTTCTGCGAGGTGATTGATTTGAAGTTGTTTACTCAGACTATGGATCTGTCCTGCGATTTGCTTGACTTTATTTAGGCTTCTTATTTCTGTAGGGTTGCTTACCTGGCATATTCTTCAAATTATGTTGCGTAGTAGTTCTTAGACTCATCAGAGAGTTAATTTCTGTGAGATTCTCTTGAAAACTGTTGCAGGCTTTGGCAAATCTTTGTCCTGAGTCTGTATTTGTAGCATACATCTTCTGCCATTTGCAGGAAACCTTTATTTTTTTTACTAAGTTCTTGTAAGAATAGAAGCAATTTCATAATAAAAAAAATGGTTCAGTCTCATTTCTGTAACATGTGCTTGTATGGACTCGTTGATTGGCCCAGAGA
The DNA here is from genome assembly GCA_036785705.1 of Acanthornis magna. Lineage (NCBI taxonomy): Eukaryota > Metazoa > Chordata > Aves > Passeriformes > Acanthizidae > Acanthornis > Acanthornis magna. The sequence continues at coordinate 793,561 of JAWUZG010000467.1, read as the reverse complement.
TGTGGTGCATCTGTGTGTGTGTGTGTGTGTGTGTGTATGCACATAAGTGTGTGTGCATGTGTGTGTAGATGTGCACTGACAGCAGGGAGTGCAGGAGGGCTGTTGGTGTCATTGGAGGCATCTGGACATTTATCTGTGTAACTGAGCTTGTTGCCTGGGGACCCTTTTCCTTGTGCATGTGCCTTGAATTCGGTGAATCCCAAAAGCATGGATGTGCTGCCCCTGGGCAGGCTGCAGCACATGTGCTGTAGATCCTGTGGCTCCCCAGAATGCTGAATTTATCATGTATTTCATGCACAGTATGTAATTGCATGTTTCCATGCAGTAAATCCATGCACCACTGCATCTGAAGGTAAGAACATCTGGAAGCAGATGGGTACTACTGGAGCAACTCATGCAATCGATTGCTGCCTTCTTTCCGACGTGTTTTGTGGAAGCAGGCAGGAAGGCTTGTGGGGATGAATTCTGGGGTGTGGAACCTGCTTGTAGCTACCTCTTCTCCAAAGGGCCACCTGGTCCATCTCTACTGTCACCATATGTGCCTTCAAGGCATTATAGATCTGTGCTTGGGACAGGTGACAGGGAGGGGCTGGAGCAAGAGGTCTCTGGGCAGGGTGACCAAATGTGGGTCATTTCCCCGAGTTTGCTCTTGAATTATGTATAAGAAGCTCTTGAAGATGTGGGAACTGGATGGAGTTGGCCAGCAAGATAAAATCGTCTTGGAGGGTTTGCTGTAACCTGGGGTCTGTTGGTTAGAAATCCTTGTTTTTAATAGGAGTCCTTCTCTCTATGCATGTTTATGCAAAATAATTCCATTTCTGGCAAGGGTTTCATGTTGCACTGTTTGCTACCCTGCTGCCTGTGGTTTGATTTCTTTTTTGCTTGTATTCAAACTTTTTTCCTGGTATTTGGATCACTGCTGTTTTGTCTTGGTTCAGTTGATAGTTCTCTCTGTTTTGGGTCTGATGTGTGTAATTTTTATTTTTTCATCTAGTGTTTTCAGTTTTTTTAGCTCTTTTCTGTTACATCAAAAGTCAACAAGATTAAGTTCCACCTGTTGCAGCATATGTAGTCTGACTTCATTATCTCCTGTTGCCTTAAACTGTAATCTCTAACAAAATCAGGCAGCAAGCATGCCAAGGCTGAGTGTGTGGGTCTGTGGGTATTATTTTGGGGCACTGGTTTTTAGGGGTTGGTGAATGCAGTTCGTGTGGCTCTGTGCTGATGCTGGCAGGTCAGGTGCCTGCATGTGAGTCGTCCCCTTCAGCCCCTCCATCAGTGGGGCTCTCTTGGGCTAAACACAAGCATTTTGCAGCAGGAGCCCTTTCAGTTCTGCACACGTTCCTGCTCAGAGCTCACTGAACATTCACTGTGCACGTTTGTGTCACACACAGTGGTGAGTGTGAAGGCACTGAGGAGCTTGTGCATGTCAGCTTAGATTGATGGAACCCAACCCACACATTCAGCTTTTCCTTACAGCTTTGTCCGTTCTCTACGAGGTCCAGACACTCTTTGCCTGCTATCCCTCTGAGAACCTTCACTCAGATTTTTCTACTTTTCTTACCTACTGCTGCCACTGAAGACTCTGCATTGCCTCAAGTCTGGTCCCCAAGTCTGGAGATGAGCCACTTGTCTTTATTTTTCTGTAAATTGTGTGGTGGTTCTGGGTTGAAAATGCAAGTGCCACACTGGTAGGTCAGAGTGGGCCCTTACTGCCCAAGTACACAGCATGTCTTGCACAACTCTTTTTGCATGAAAGACAAAAAAATAGAAGAAGAGAGAGGAGCTGCACTGATGCTGCAGTTTGAGGTAGTGCTACAAAAATCAGTTAAATAATTGTTTAGAAGAAACAGAAGCAAAATTTATAGATACTCCTTCACATTTCTTCCCTTGGCTCCCTGCCTTGTTTCTTGTAGTCCAGATGGGTCCATTGGCAGTATTTCTAGCAGAGTCCAGGAGTGGTATATATGTCCATATATACCACTGCATATATGTCCATATATACAGTGGTATAGCCAAAGGGCAGTGTGTTGCAGCAACAAACAGGAGTATGACTGAACGTGGGAGGGAATTTCTTGGGCCAGCCTTGCTTCCACAGGGAGTGCTTTATGTGGAACTCAGCTGCAGATAATGAAGAGATGCTGGGGAACTAGTTATTGACACTCAGAGAAAGCAGCTGAGATTTCCCAGGCTCAAAGAAGAGTATAGTAGACTTCAGAAACTGTCAAGAGATGTGTGACAAGAGTGGGCAAGGATAAAGATACGGAATTATTTCTGGGCAAGCCACATGGCACAGAGTAGGATTATTCTGCCTGAAAAGAGGTGACCAGACAGAAGCGTGGAAAATGCAAACAAGGGCTTGGGGGTTGTTTTGTTTTTTCTTGTTTGATAAGAATTGGGCCACATCAAATTGTTCTAACTTTTTGCAAGTTTAAAACACAATTATTCTTTTCTTTTGCAGTGAATAATTAACCCTTGCACATTGCTGCAAGGTGATGTAGATACAAAGCTGGTTTAGACAGACACATCCATGAGATGAAATATGCTGGGGTCTTAATGGTTTGAGAGAGTAACTCAGAAATATCAGTGTATTCTTGTCTTTTTCTTATGCTTTTCCCTACATGTATAAGCCCCCTTGTGCAGGTGAACCTGTAGTCTGATCCAGCACAGCTGCTATTTTCTTTAGTGTAAAAAATAGCTGCTGGAAATTGCATGTTGTTGTGGTATCTACAGTAATAGAGCTATTCAAACAAATCTTGTAAATTGGTAGTACACCAACAGCCTGGTTGTTAGGCTTTGTCAATGTTTGCTGTAGTAAATACCTTTCACATTTGATTTATGTGCCCTGGAGAATTTTGCTGATTGATTGAAATGATTGATACTTCCAGGAAGAGGTGTGAATTAATGATGAAATAACAGTGAGATAACATTCTAGATAACTGTGCTGCTGCTTCATGCTTCCTCAACTTGTGTGAAGCTTAATTAGGGGCCAAGACTTGCTTTCTGATTTCTTCTAAGTGGCAGATAGACCCCTTTGTAAGATTGCGTCTCGTATTGGGGGTGTGTGTGTGTGTGTCTGTGTATGTGTGTGTGGTAGGAGGCAAAAGCTGTGAAAACTTAGTTTCCTGGCAAATGGGATGTTTAGAGGTTGATTCTGGTTGTTGGATAACATGATGGTACGATAGATAACATGAACTATCTGTTCCTGGCTCAGCGGTGAGCACAGTGATGTGTGTTCAACATGGAGTGTTTGGTTTGGTTCAGAGCTCTGTGTCTCTGGGACATACACTCTGTTTGCACTTTTGTTGTCTTCATACAGGGGCCCACTGGTAGTCTTGGGAGTTTGTACCTGGATAAAATGGAAACTTTAGAGGGATTTTTCAAGGTCCCTCCTCAGAGCTACTGATTAAGAAAAAAGCAGATTTTTCTAAGAGATCAAATAGCTTGGATTTTGTCTTTCCTATTGATTCCTTTTCAAAACAGTAGAAGCCAGTTGTGTGGGCATGGTGGGGTATTTGTGTGGTTTTTTAAAATTAATTTTTATAGAAATTCTTTGTAGACCTTAACAGTCCAAAATAAAGTAATCAATTTGTAAGGTGTGCTCTCATAACATAATCAAGCTTTTCCTAATGAATGCTGCTGTATGTACGGAACAGAAAATTTGGTTTTTTCCTCATAAAATAAGTAAAGCATAACATTTGATTACATTAAATATATACAGTTCCTTACCTACAGTGGTTCTGTAGCTGAGGAGCTTGGAATATCAGGGATTATAAAAATATCTCCTGGCTACCTATAGTTCTGAGGGCAGTTTAAAACTGTGACTGAGTTTAATATCCTGTGGTCCAGGTGGCTTACAAAAACCCTAAGTCCAACTTCTGTGTATTATTTTATTTACTATGTATTCCTCATTGTATGTTTTCTTCCTGAACTATTTACGGTGTTTCTGAATGACTGATGTACTACTTTGGCCTTTATAAATACTGAGATGTTGACTATGCAATGTAAAATCAGTATTTATCCCAAAGTGTTTCTACTCATCAGTTTTCTGGGAATATATACTGGTCATTCTGAATGGAGTAGCAGTGTTTGGATTTTTTCAACACAGTTCTAAAACTGAAAAAATACTCTTAAGTAGTTTTGGGGAATTCCAGTAATTTCAATTTGAACTTGTGTTCATACAATTATAATACCAGAAAATGGTGCATATAGTTCTGCTCTCTAACAATATTTGTTCTGTCTCCACCTTGAGAGAAGGTGCATAGATTTCTGAATTTGTACACGTGTATAATTATGCAAAATAAATGCTGAATTATAAAATTATGTTCTGAAAAGAATAAATCATTTGCCTTTAATAAAACACTTTTTAAGAGTCTCTGATAAGTATTCTTTTTTTCTTGACAGTCTGTGGTGGACGACTGGATTGAATCATATAAACAAGACAGGGACATAGCACTTCTGGATTTAATCAACTTCTTTATCCAGTGTTCAGGATGTCGAGGTACAGAACATGGGAAACAAGTTGTATAGAATAAATCTGACCTACAAACGTGTGTTAGTGCAAATGCTGGTAAAGATGGGGGAGACACTTGGACTGGTACTCCTCATGTGCATGGTTTGTATAGAAATATTGTCTGCATTCCACAATAACCTGATTTAAAGCTTGTTTGTCAAGGGCTACCCTTTCTCTTTCTCACTTTGCTGTCCTCATTCTAAAGTGCCCAAATCCTCACCAAAACACTGTGCTCGTCAGCAGCAGGACACAGAAGATCTGGTGCTCCAGGTAGGCGTACCTTTACTTCCCCCTTCTGTTTTTTCCCAGTTTTTTAATTGCAAAAAGTAGGTGTAGCTATACCTTAACTTTGACTTTTTTTCTTTCTTTCTAGGGAAATGGTTATTTTTTTTAAACAGAAGAGGAAGGAGCCAGGCATTAGTTGACTTCGATTAACAAGAAAGATTTCCTGTGGATGAAGCACCAATCTTGTTTGTTCCTCTGTGACACTTCATCACCTCAGCAGCAAGTGCCCTGCCTTTTGTACCCTGTTTGAGCAGTCTCCATTACCAGGCATGCTGCAGTCAGCCTTTCTCTCATTCTGTTGCCACTGTGCCTTCTAACGAATTTTTCATGTGTTGTCTTTTTCAGTTAACTCAGCCTTGAAAAGGGACAGAGACAGAGCTCCACCCTCTCTGTAGTGCCCAGAACCAAACCATTTACTGTTTCTCGATGCTTCATAAAATTTACTTTGAGTAGAGTTGAAAACTACCCACAATTCAGAAATTCTTTTTCTTCATTTTGTGTCTGATGTGGGAATACACCTTTAGGCTTCAAATGGTCTGGATAGAAGTCCTTTTTCTTCCTTAAGTAGACGGTGAAGTCTTGAGTATTTAAAAGCATCAGAGAGAAGAAATAGGAGCCGTCAGCAGCTTCAGCAACCCTTTTTCATAGCTGAAGGAAATAAACTTATTTTGTGGATGACAGGATAGACTGAAGCTCTGGGAGCATTCGGTGAAAGGGCTGAAGGTTAGGGCTTAGGTTACCAGCCTGTGTCAGTGTCTTTACTGTTCACATAGAGTCCCTGAAAAGTTCATTTTTCAGTCATGTTTGGCAGCTTATGTGAAAGTAGTTGTATTCTGTTTGCTTTTTTTAAAAACTCTCTCCTAAAGGTGTATAAGAAAAAAAGACCCAACCCGACAAGCTTATTTGTAAAAATTTGGGCAGCATTAAACCAAAGGCATCGTTGGTCATATGTTTATATTCTTGTTGATGGAAGCTTTTGGTGAAGGCATGTCATAAATGTCTTCATTCCCTTGCTGCTCTCTAATATACTCTCTCTTTCCTTCTCCACGTTAGAGAAAGCAGCACTCTGCAAAGACTCCTATTTTTTAAACCCCTTTGGTGAGTGATGCAGGCTGAATGCCCACTGTCAGCCATATGCTGCTGGAGCTTCCCAGAAAAGCTTTCTGTTCCTGGCTGGGACGCAGCAGCACTGCGAGTGCCTGATGTCATTGACTTGCTTGGCTTTCCATTTCCAGTGCTCTGCTCTGTGCCCCCAGGGGTATCTCTCCTGAGCTTCCTTCAGTGCCTTCTGTTGCCAAACAGCGAGGGTAGGAGAAAGGAAGCAAAAATTACTTATCCCCAAGTCTATGGTGTGTTTGGGAGATGTATTTCTGTGCTGGAATTTTTGCAGTGGCTGTAGTAACAGCTGTAGAACAGGGTTAAAATCCTGGCAAACAGTTCAGTTCTTTCCAGTTTCCAGTAATATGCCTGTTTTCTAGAATAAATAAGAGCTTATCAGAAGAGAGTGTATTTTGTTGGTAGTTCACTTAGGGCAAAGTGCATACTAAGCTGTCCTTAATGGGAAATGAGAAATGTGGGGTTGTTCTGTATTTTGTGAGGAAGACCAAGTTTCTTTTTCATGAGAAGATTGTATATTATGACATTTTTATTTCCCTTTAGAGACTTCATTGACATTCTTGCTTATTTTTTTCTGATAAATCACAACCCCTTGTGAATCTCAACAACTGCTTTTTCTTCCTTAATATTCCTTAATTTTCTGCTTTTCAGTTTGCTCCACTTACATTGTCTCAGATTCTCCAGCCTTCTTTCCCGAAGTTGGATCTCAGTGTTGACTGATTAGATATCTAAGTTTGTGATCATTCAAGGAAGGGAGGAGGACAACTAACTTGGGAGGAAGTTTTTCAGGAAATTGTGATACTATTTATAAATCTAGCATTTCAACAGTGCTTAGAATTACTTGATATCTAAATATATGTAAAGTACGTTAACTTGACGTGTCTTTAAAAAGTTTTAAGCAGATGAAGAGTGTGTGCTCATTTTCTGACTTTAATTAGAAATCATTGAGGCACCAAACTGTTTCATTTAGCAACACCATTGACTCTGACAAAAATACCTTTCTGTTTAGAGAAACATTGATTTTTATGTCTTTATCCTGTTCTCTTGGGCAGCACAGATGCTTGAATGAACCTCTCGGCATCTTCCAGCTTTGCTTAGAGAGGTTGCTGAAATGAGAAGTGATCTCTTGTAAATATGACTAAGCAGTAATTATGTAAATTGTTAATACTCACAATTGTTAAATTAGTGACTTTTGCAGGTGAACATAAAAGATCTGTGCAATTTAAAATTCAATAAATATACACCAAATATTCAAGCATGTCTGTCCTTTGTCAACTCTTTCGAGTATATATTTAATGTATGTCCATTAGAAACATAGGAGATCAGGTTTTAGCATGACTCCAGTAATACTTCTGTGTTTTTAGAGTGCTGTTTGGTGTAAATTAGAAGTTTCTTGTATTGAATTGTCAAAACATCTCAGTTCAATAAGCAGAATTGCATGGGAGTTGGTCACTTTTCATGTCATCTTTCCTCTAGTTCGCCTGCTCAGTCTATCCATATGTTGCCTTTGCTAATTGTGATTACAAAGAAGTGAAATGGTTATGTAAAGAGTTTTTCTTTTTCTTATTTTTTTCCTTCAAGAATGCAAAAAAGTCCCTGTCTTTCACAGCTTATCTGTGTAGTCTTTTCCATCACATTATGTCGAATTTCTGTGACAGAAAAATGGTTAACAAGGACTGATACATTCACCCATTCATGTTTTGTTTCTACCCTTTTAAAATGGGTTGTTGCTTTTAGAGGGAGGATCTTGTATCATATAGTACCTTAGAAGGGTGAAAAGGTAAGTTTTAAAATACTTCTTCTTCATGGAAAAACAGCAGAAATGCTGTTTGCAGTCCTTGAAAATAAAACGGGTATGTCTGTTGGTAGTAGGTGTTTATTTTCCACAGGATTCACAATCTGTAAAGCAGGTGGTGTTATATTTACTTTCTTATTTCTATGTCAGGAGCAGAATTTCAGAGTTTTCCTTATTAGATAACAGGGAACTTTTTGATGTTAGCTTGCCATAATGATAAAGTGATTTTTCAAGTGAGTGCCACTGGACTGGGGGTGGAGGCGTGTCCACACTGTTGAGATTTCCATTGCCAGTGTTGTGCTTTGGTCTGCAGCACTGTGGATTCAGGCACCCTCCTCCCTTGCAGAAGAACTGCAGATCGGTGTTCCGAGTTTTCTGGGGGGTTTTGTGAGCTCTTTTCCATTGCTTTCTTCTTTGTAGAAAGATGTTTTTGCTCTTTTCCCTTTTTTCTCTTCTTCCTTTGAACATTTATGTGAAGCACAGCACCGACTGCCGAGCTCCCTGAGCTGGTTGCAAGCAAACTGAAATGTCTAATCAGCAATATGTGTGTGAAGGTCCCAGAAGGATTATAACTGTGTCAGTGTGATGCTGCATCTGGGCTAATTAGCTCTGCCTCTCAGACTGAGTAATTAGCTCAGGTATCCCGCTCTGCTGCTATGACAACCAGGCTGTTTCCATTTCTGGAGCTCCCTGGATTTCGAGCTGACTTGGGTATCTGCATGGCTGGCAGCTCATGCCTTCTGTTATTGATAGAAAACAAACAGAAAGCTCCTTCAGCACTTTGACCTTTCTACATTTTGAAGGCAGAGAGCCATGCTTGTGGAATAAATATTTTTTATCCTAACCAGAAGGAATTTGTGGTCGGAACAGCCTCTTGAGCTGTGAAGGAAAACCAGCATTGGGTCCATGGGAATAAAGAAGCTTTCATTTACAGGAAAAAAGGGTCTCATGTAGTTGAAGAGGAGACTACCTGACTACTTTCAAGTGTACAATGAAATGATTCCCATTCTCTCTCTCCCACCCATCTCCTTCCCTCTCATTTATTTTACATTTTTATTACATTCCTGCTCAGGAATGTACAGAAACCTGTATGTTCCTGAGCAGGTTTTCAGAAGTGGTTTGAGCACTGCTGCTCACCTGCCTCTGTCAGACAGCTGTGAGGCACTGGTTGCTGATAGAACCAAACTCCCTTCCTGTTACATTCCTGGCAGGTATTCTAGCCTCCTTTGGACCCTAAGAGGCTCTCAGTTTCTTAACTGCAGTTTTTTGATTTGGCACACTGAAGTTGTCCGTAGTAGTTAGTGAAGGAAGTGGGTACATTTTCTTTATATGATCTTTTTCATTCCTTATTTTTCCCTCAGAATCTTCTCTTTAGGTTCCTGTGTGGAGTCAGTCACTGTGGAGCAAATATTCCAGTTGTCACCTGGCAGCCTGAATTGCTGCTGCTACCTAAGGCTGCGTTTTTCTCAGGTGTGAGTAAGCAGAGATCTTAAGCAGAGATTTCCCGAGGGCTTGAAGCTAGACCCCTTTGTGGAACTTTTCTTGTGAACCAAATGTTTGGGGTTCCACACTCTCTTCCCATTTCATCCTTGAGTGCCTGGTTGTTCCTCACCTATTCTAGATCCTCTGTCAAATTCTGCTTGAATGGTGCAAACGGAGCCAATAATTGCAGGAGTTCTGAGTTGGCTTGCTCATTTTGGTTTTTTTTAATGTTCTATGAGCTTAATGAAGGGCAGACTAATAAATTTCTGCTTTGCCAAAGGAATTTGAAGGCTAAAACCAGGAAAAAGCAGCACAGAGTGGCCATTATATGGTCTGGTAAAAGCAGTGAACAGGCAGCTGCTTGCTTTGCTGTTGGATAGGATTCCAGAAAGCAAATTAGTCAGGAAATAGTGTTATTTACTCTGATTAATAATAGTTTAATAAGGGGTATAACATGGGAATTAGAGAAGTCTGAAAAAAAGATTCATGCATGGTCTTGTTTTGTGATTGATGGAATTGATCACAAAATGTTGGATGTTATGGAGCACAAAGAAGACTTTGGTAAATCTAATTTCCTGCATAGAGGCCTACTGCAAATAGTGCAAATGTTGCTGACTTTGGCATGTGTTAAAAAGCTTTACCTCTTCAGTCATTCAGTTATTATTAAGAAGTTGGTGTCATAAATATTTTGCTTTGTGACCAAATTAGAAAATAATGCAATTCATAGCATTGGAGATTGTATTTTTCTTAAGGGTATAAATTCTGCTTTCTCACAGTTTCTTCAACAAAATCCCTTTTTAGTGTGTGAATATAGGGGAGAGTGTTGCGAAGTCAGAACTAATACACATTTTGAAAAATTATTACTTGCTTGTATAAGATTTAAGTCATAGCAATGTCAAGGATTTCTAAAATATTTTGTATGCATTAAGTATACAGAAATACATACACCCCAAGAACTATAAAGCAGTTAAAAACATGCCATTAACCACATTCAGAAATGGGAAGATAAGACTGTAAGGTAGAAATTACTTAATTTTAATTTCATGTGTGGTGTAGATAAACAAGAGCTGAACTTTGTACTTCTTGTTTCTGAGCCTTGAGGTAATTTTTACAGTGTGTTTATCTTGAAGTGAAAGCTTATAAAATTCAAACTGAAAATAAGATGCAAATGGCTTGGGTTGAAGGTAAATCAGATTACCAGGCATACATTACATGTTTCATGAGTTCTTTAAATGAAGATAGGTAGGGTTAAAAAGTTCATATCAGACACTTGACAATTAATGTGGTTACATCAAATTCAGTCTTTTGTGAAGAAGTACGAATAGTTAATATGTGTTGATGTTCTGGAAATTAAAGCTTTGGTTTTGTTGTGTGTATTGTTTTAAATCAAAAAGTTTTTCACTAGTTCTTCCTGTTTGCTGCTGAATGTATTTGTACTTGTGATCTCATATTCTTTCTTCCTTATTATTTCTTTTTCCTCTTCTTTAGCTCTTCAAAGATTCTTTGACTATGAGGAAAGTAATTACAATTTTAATTTTTTTATTATTTTAAACTTTGCATATTCCTAGCTCGTCTGGGGATGAGAAGCCTTGAAAAATTTTAAAAAAAAAATCATTCCTATCTGAAAGTGTAAAAAAGTGTTGAAGTGTTGCAACACATTCTGTAGCCACTTGTGAACTAACGGCATTTCCTTCCCAAATGATGTACCCTGCTACTTTCAGAAATTAGTGGGAAAAAGCCATAGGAATTTACTTTCAGTGCAGGAGACACAAAGGAAGGGCACACTGATTTGTGTTTTGAAAATCTGAATGAAATACCTGCTGTGCTCAGGTCTGACTGCAGTCCAAGGTTTTCACTCTATGAATTAGTAACAGGAGCAACAGTAATTTAAACCAAATATGTTTTGCTTTATTACTTGCTACCTGAATGTATTGAACTATGCACACCACATGTTTGATAGCAGACCAAAAATGAGCTGGCTTAAAATCAGCCATTAACTAATTTATGGGTATGAATTAATATAAACTTTCAAATAACTTAAAATAAATTTGTTGAATTAATTGACAGAACTCGTGGTACTAGAATATTTTAAAGCAAATGTATAACGCAAGAAAAGACAAATTATCTTTGAAATTAATTCTACACTGCCAGTTCTGTATCATAAGTTCAAATCTCTGCTGGAAATGAAAGCATTCCCTGTAAGCTTGGAACAAAGTCTGTGATCTGCCCCTGTGCACTACTAAGTAAACTCAGAGCTTGTAAAATTATTTTTGGCACTGCTCATTGGAGATGAATTGTGCAAGGAGTTCAAATACTACTTCTTGTTTTCCACTATATTAATTTAATTATATTCATATTCATGGATGTACTCACATGAGTACAGAGGTAAAACTTGAGGGGTTTCTCAGACCATGCTTCAATGCTACAGCTTTTTAAGAAAAGAGCAGTAAGTATCTCTTGGTGTTAATGATTCAGAATAGTTGCTGCCTTACTAGCCAGATCTGTGCCATTTCCTCTTTATTTATGGGTTTTTTCTGTATTATACACATTTTTTACAGGAGGAACACCCTTCGTACTAAGCAGATGAGAAAAAGCCTTAGTCTGATTTATTTTTTACAGTATTTTTCTAAGACTTGTGAACAAACTAAGTTGGTATATGCGTTTGCTTGCTGTGTGAGAGATACACTGCTGGATTTATTGCAGATGACATAGATGGTGCTTTCTGTGAAGACAAGAACTAATTATAAAAGCAACCAAATACCACTAGATCTTAGATCTTTTCTGTCTGGATTACAAATTGGAAAAGTCCTCATGTCTCTGGCCTTTCCAAAGACGCAAATTCTGCTGAAGGTTTAGTCAGACTTTTTGCAGACCAAGGGTAGGAATTAAATTGCAAAAATGACATTTCTCTCAGCAAACACTGTAATTACAGTTCTCTCGCCTTTGCATTAATGAAGCCATAGACTTATTTGATTATGCGCAGTGCTGATACACTGCAGTAATTACTTCTGAAGAGAAGGAGATGGGGTGATTAAAAGGGTCTGTATCCTAATGAAAAAGTCGTATTCTCTGGCACAAAGAAAGTGGTTAAACCAAATTGAATATGCTCTTAATCTGCAGGCATTCAGTAGTAGCTGGATAGAGGGGAAAACAATAAAGCTTGGGTTTCAAAGAAGATACATCTTAACTTGGAAGAAGCAGACTCCAAAGCAGATCCAGTTCTACTCACATTCTACCAGTGCCTACTTCTTTCCTTGATCTATCAGTTTGATCAGATTGCCTCAGCTGTCTTTAACCCGAATCATGAGCCTTACAGTTGCTCATGTCCTTTTAAGGGGAAAGGCACTGCTGGAGTCAAAGCCATTACAGGGCAGGATGGTATAAATGGCCTTTATTTGTCTTCTCCTTATTTTCATGGAGCAGGAGGCACTGTGGAACAGTTTTTGGTACCTGGATGTGTAGGAAGGGCGTTGAACAAAGTGCTCCTGGACCTTGCAGGAGCTCCCTGGGCAGCAGCCTCTGGCCCCTTGTTTTGGGGCTGATGACCCCAGCAGAGCTGAGCCCAATTCTTGGGTTCCTGTCATCAGCTCAGACACCAGGTGTAGAGTTTTGCATTTCTTTCTGGTCACCAGAACTTCAGTCTCAGCTTTGAACTATTGGTGTTGGCCCTCACCACCTGTAGCATTGGCCTTGGGTGTAAAGGGGTGAAGCTTAAAGCTCCTTGGGCTGATTAGAGCCCTTTCCCTCAGGAGCCGTCACTGGCCTTTATTAGGCACCATCTCTTGTAGGAATTTGCTTCTACAAAGTCATGACACTGTTTTTTGCAAAACCCTTAATGCAGTTTGTCAGATTTACCGCAGTCTCTACTCTTTATTTTGTTTATTTCATCATTATTGAAATAAATGCTCTGGATAACTTATAAGTTCTTGTGACTTAGGAAAAAGGGCCTAGAAATACTTTTAACAATTTATGAGAGTGAAAACAAACCGTATGTATATTTAGTCACATAGATCTAGATGTGGTGGATTTTCAGTTTGTGGTGACATAAATAATGGCAATTTTCTGCTGGTTCAAACCTTCTTTGTCCCCCAATTTGACTTCCATCTTATATTCTTCAAGTCACTTTAGTTAGCCATTCAAAGGGACTTTTTTTCATTGATGAAGAGGAGGCAGATGTATTTCAAGAAAACAACATCTTTTAAGGTTGACAAGCCTTGCTATTACTCCTGTGTTCTCAGAGCCTGCTTTTTAAGCTGTTAGTTTTTTCCTTATGGTGAAGACTGAAAAATGCAAAATTTAAGACACTAGGCGAGCCTATTTCCGCAGATCTCGTTAAAACCAGAAGTAGTTTCTCGCAATTAGAGCTGGAGTTACCAAGAGTTCCTGTTTTTCTTTACAAGGTTTTGAACCAAAGGAATAGAGGATCTCACCAACTACAGCCTACGTGTTTCCCATGGAAGTCCTACTGCAGGCAGTGGCTGTGAGAACACAGTGTATTTGTAGGGAGCTCCTTTGGTTCCAAGGATGTTGCTCACATGGCTTGTTTGAAGGGAGCTCAACCAGAGTCCACCAAGTATTCCTTTCAGATTCATTGGACAACCAAAAAAGGCACAGGATCCCATGGCTTCCTGACTGCAGCTGTGAATTGGCCTCTCTGATATTGGGACCTGTGTCACTTTTGGAGTCTGAAACTGTTGGTGAATGGAAATGGCAGCAGGTATTGGGTCACTCGAGTTACCCGGTGACCTTTCTGCTCTTAACTCCAGGTCTTGTACCAAGAATTTTGTATTCTATGAGTCTTAGTTTTACTTACTGTTTAGAACCAGCTGTAGATTCTCACTTCTTGTTCCCTATCATTGGGACACAGTGGAAATAATTAAAATTCTGTCTATAGAGCCTTTGAAGACAGCTTCTGATCTGCAGTGAGGGGGTTATTCTAAAGCTGTGGCCTAACAAAACAAAAATCTTAAGTGATTTTTGCAGTTTATAAAACTGTAAAATGGCTTGTGTGGGAAGGGACCTTAAAGCTCATCTCTCATGCCACCCCTGCCATGGGCAGGGACACCTTCCACTGTCCCAGGCTGCTCCAAATCCTGTCCAGCCTGGCCTTGGACACTGCCAGGGGTCCAGGGGCAGCTACAGCTTCCTCTGGACACCTGTGCCAGGGCCTCATCACCCTCACAGGGAGGAATTCCTTCCCAATATCCAATTGGGACAATATCTGTCCCTGCCCTCTGGCACTGGAAGCCATTCCCCCCTTGTCCTGACACTCAATCCCTTGGCCACAGTCCCTCTCCAGCTCTCCTGGAGCCCTTTAGCTGCTGGCAGGGGCTCTGAGCTCTCCCTGGAGCCTTCTCTTCCGCAGGTGAACATGCCCAGCTCTCCCAACCTGGCTCCAGAGGGGCTCCAGCCCTGGAGCAGCTCTGGGGCATCCTCTGGATTCCTTCCCACAACTCCATGGCTGTCCGGCATTGGGAGCCCCAGAGGCAGAGACTCTGCAGGTGCAGTCTCACCTGAGCAGAGGAGAAGAATCCCCTCCCTCGCCCTGCTGTCCACGCTGTGGGATGAGCCCAGGGTGGGGTTCTGTGGGCTGTGAGCAGAAACTGCTGGGTCACAGTCAGGTTTTCATCCACCACTTCAAATTAGAGAGTCACACACACTGACATATTTGTTTTTAAAGAGAGAGGAAAATAGATTCAACTGTTATGCCTGTCTAGACATCATAATTTCATCCTGGTATGGCACCATCAATAGAATCTCAGCAGATCACATTCTTTTTTGGGTTCAGAGGAAAGGAATCAATTTGTTTTCATATCTTGTTTTATGATTTGGTGCATTGGGTAAGTGGTCAGTGACAGAATATCTTTTTGCTCTGAATGGTGAGAAGGTTGTGTTTGAGTCGGCAGCACTTTGATTTGTAATTTTCCAATCAGCTGTTGCACTGTCTTTTCAACCAATCACCACTGAATTTGCTTCCAGAAGATGTAAACCTTTCCATTATTATACAGAAGAAAATATATGTCAGTCAGTTCCTGGTACTACTTGTGGGTATTTCAGTACCAGGTTGAATAATCTTGAGTCCTGATTAACAAAGGAAGGGGATTCAAACTGCCATGAATTCTTTATCTGATTTACAGAGGGTTTAATCTTAGTGATAATGATGCAGAAAGCCAGGCTGAGTTAGTTTATTCTTTGTTCTTAATATTTGTTATTAATGTAATTTTTTTTCTTTTTCGTTTTTTTTTCTTTTTTCAAAATAGTGAAGGTTTGTTGTTGATGCAGACATGCAGAAATGTGACTTACTGGTGTCATATACAGAAACAGCTTATTCTGCTGTTTCACTCTTGAATGTATTTGTTGTCAACTTCTAACTAAATCTATGGATTAGAGTTTAATTTTTGATTTTCACATTTGGAGTTACTTATACTTCGTCAAACAGATACTTCTTTTTTTTCTTCTTGTGGTCTGTGAGTATGCTTGAGCTGTAAAGATTTTTGAGTATTTTCTCTGTCCTGTGTTCTGCTCCACTTGTAGCACTTGCAGGAGAAAGTCACAAATGGGAAAGGTTCCAGCCCAAACCCATCAGTAGAAGCATTTGCAAACCATTTTGTCTAATAGCGGTGATCGATGTTCTCACTCTCAAATTTTAATATTCAGCCCTTTTTTCCCCCTCTGGTTTCCATGGTAGCTTGTAACAACAGGATTATCCTTCAGTTGTGTGCTGTGTATAAAAATCACTTTATGGAGCTCTGAGCTGGCTTGTGACCTGTGGCTCTTGGGGCAGGTGAGCAGTCCTCAGCCTGGAAAATGTTCCCCTCTGCCTGTGCTGAAAAAAGCTTGCAGTTCCTTCTGACTGGAAACAGAAAGAGACATCACACTGCGATGAAAAATGCGTTTAACCCTTAGGGAGTTGGAGACTTCTGATCTCACACAAACATTGGAGCGTGGCAGGGATTGAGAAAATGGGCAGTCCTCCCTGCATTTCTCTCTAGTTCTTGTCAGCCTGTAGTGACAGGAACAAAGTATTAAAAGTCATAAAAGAATCTCAGGATGGTTTGGCTGGGAAGGGACCTTAAAGCCCATCCAGTGCTACCCCTGCCATGGGCAGGGACACCTTCCACTGTCCCAGGCTGTTCCAAGCCCTGTCCAACCTGGCCTTGGACACTGCCAGGGGTCCAGGGGCAGCCACAGCTTCTCTGGGCACCTGTGTCAGGGCCTCATCACCCTCACAGGGAGGAATTCCTTCCCAATATCCCATCTGTCCCTGGCCTCTGGCAGTGGGAAGCCATTCCCCCTTGTCCTGATACTGCAGACACTTGTCCCAAGTCCCTCTCCAGCTCTCTTGGAACCCTTTTAGGCACTGGAACGTGCTATAAGGTGTCCCCAGAGACTTATAAAAAGTTAATTACATATATGAAGTCTCATTTATAGGGAAAATGCAAGGAGAAGGGCAAACTCAAACATGTATAACCATGGAATGAAGGATGGAGAAGTCAACTTGTGCCTTTAAGTGCAGCAAAGTGTAAGGGAAAAGGAAGAAATTATGGATTCTGAAAACTGTGGGAAAGGCATATGTTCTTTGAGGACACATCTCCACAGAGGAGCTTAGGAAGCAGGAGAAGAGAGGCAGGCAGGCAGACACACATCCCCAGTGGTTTTGCTTTGCTTCAACAGTCAAAAATAGCAGTTTTCTCTTTTCACCTGGTGAACACCTCGGGGAACTGCTGCAGAATGATGGAGCCAGAATATACCACTGAACAGAGCCAGAAATTACAATGTAACTCCCTTTTCCAATATTCTCATCAAGCAGGTGATCCATAGTGTAACACCCCTTGGTGTTTGTGTTGTGGGCTTCAAGGACAAATTCATGGGGGAAGGACAAGAAAGCAATTAGTAGATGAGAGTCTATGTTGACAGAAATGGGAATGTAGTTACGCCCAAAAAACCAGGTACTGTACAGAAAACTCAGCATTGTGGTAAACTTAAAAATGTGTGTATGTTACAGGAAAGACACCCTGATATTAAGGCTTCCAGACATCTTAAACTGATAGTGGAGGACAGGGAGCACTGAGAAGTCCTAAAAGGAAAATTTGCCAAAAGTGCTGAAAGCTGGGGGAGAAAATACTGTTGCAAAATACTGAGAAAATGAAATGCCCTTTGCAAAATAAAACACTAGATGTAGGTTCTGTTAAAATACTGTATTTTACAGTATTGCTCTTTATTTTCCCACTTTGAAGTGTTTTCCACCAAGCTCTAAGACACAACCAGAGGAGTTACGGGGTGGTTAACCTGGTCTGGTGGAAGGTGTTCCTGTCCATAGCAGGGGCTTGGAACGAGATGACCCTTAGAGTCCCTTCTGTGACCCTGGGAGTCAGCAGGCAGCTTTTTTCTGTGTCTTCCATTTGTGTATCTACCAGGAATTGTATGATAATGCATGGTGTGTTTACAGCCATTTTAAATTTGCACAAAATTCCCCATTTCAATGAGTTCTGGTAGTTAAATTTGTAAGGTAGAGGATCCAAAGCAATTTAATAGGAGTTATAACTAAGGATTTAAGGCATTTTTCTGATTAAACATGCTTTATTTGCAATGTACCTCTGTGTTTTTCTTCTTTCCTTTTTCCTTAGCAGCACTTGATTAATTTTCCCCCTTGAGTCCACTATCTTTGTGTTAATTAAAGTACTCAGACTTTTCATTCCCTCTTGTATTTAATCTGCTATTTATTACTATTTGGCTTTCAGCACTCTTTTCAGGGCCTGCTGCTTTATTACTTATGTAAAGTTTTGGGCTTCTAGTATTACTAAATTAATACAGGTGAGTCTTTTTTATGTTTTGCTCTCAAATACTCCGTAGTGAATCTTCAAAACAGACTGTTAAGAAACACTTTGTATGTTGAGCTTTCCTGGTTTTCTGCTCCTTTTTCCACATACCCATTTATATTTGTCCTGTCAACACTTGCTGTGATCTGCATGTGTTCCAGCAGTTTGTCATTTCTCAGTTCTGAGGTGACAGTTCCCTCTTGCATTGTATTTTTAGAAGCATATCCAGACTTTTATGGATTTTGGCTCTAATGTGTGCTCTCTCATTCTCTTACCCATGCCAGAACATGTTGAGCAACTATTCATTGTGTTGTTTTAACTTCACTTTTGATATGATGTTTCCTCTTATTTTTCCATAGTAGCCAAGTTCCAATCAAAAATTTAGAAATTAAAGTTTTCCTTAAGGGTGTTTTCTCTATAGAGTTTCTTCTAGTTGTCTTTGTAAACCCCTTGTAAGTAAAGATCCTTTCTCTGCTCTGGAAATGGCCAATCCAGGCACATCAAAAGCTTTTGAGGCTAGAGGGTAGAGAATCTGTGTCACTCCTGGAGGGGAGGTTTTTCAGGTAATTTGTGACATATTTAAACCATTGCTGTTACTGGTTTCCTCTTCCTCCTTGAATTGCTTAAGGACTAAGCTCAAAGTACCTAGACTTCTTAAAGTTCAGGGAATGGAAACTTGAAGTTCTTCATTTTGTCTGATAGGTACATATTTGCAATAAGGAAAAAACAGGACTTTAGCCTAAGCCCTCTTCCTTATGTTCTCTGGTAAGGAAGGGCCAATTCCAGCTCTGCCCCTTGTTCTTATGTTTTGGGGTTTTTACATACCCGAAAGATGGTGTCACGCTCAGGGTACCTGGAGTTACAGTTGTTTGTGTGCTGCTCTTCTGTACATTCATCCATGAGACTGCAGGGGTATACCTGGAAAATGGGGAATGTGCAGTTAGGGACCATCTTGGAGATGGTTTCAATTGTCCAGACTCTTACAGGAACCTTGCAATAAAATAAAAAAGGAATAAAAGCAAAAACAGTCTGCAGCATCCTTATCAACCCTTTTGTAAGAACATCCCCTTCCTGCACTTCTTCCCAGGTTCATTGGCTGTGGCAGAGCTGCATACGTCAGAGAGACAACAATGTCACCTCCTGCTCCCTCCCCACAGCATTCTGCTTTCTGTGCTAATGAGGCTGCACAGAACAGAGACAGCCCTGGAGCTTGGTGACTCACAGAGACACACAGAGACACTAAATCAAGGTTACACACAGCATCTGAAGTTTGACACATCTTAATTTCTGCTTTAATTTCTAAGCACAAAGATTAGGTTTTTTTTCATGAGATTTCTCAAATTCTTTGTGTTTCCTTACAGAAAAATGCTCCATATGTGTGTTCAGATAGTCAAAAGCTAAAAAGGGGCTTTGGAATGGGCTAACAGCTAGGAGAAAATGTTTTTTTTTCCTAGAAAAGCAGGAAGAAATGATTGTGTGAAAAAGGAGAATTCCTCTCATCTCCCATACTTGTAATTGAGGAGAGAGAAAGATAAAGGCATTGCTTTGAGCTAGCTTAGCTAATTTTTTGTAGCATATGGAATGAAAAACACTCGCTGTATGCGAAATGAACCTGCCTTTATTACAAAGTCAAACATTATATATAGTTTTTAGTGTGAGAAGTCATCTTAGTTTTTTGCTCAGTTCTTTACAATTCCTCAATACATCTGTCAGGTTTGACAGCTTGTTATTCTTCTCTCAGGGGAGAGTAGAAAGCTGCTATCTGCTTCCAATCCTGTGCTGACTAGCACCCTTCTGCGTCCGCTTCACATGGGATTTCGGGGGCTGCTTCCTCTGCAACTCCACATTTTTTCATTGTCTTTTCACAGGTCATTGTCAGTAAATGTTTTGGTCTTTAATATGCTCTAAATAAGTGATTTCATGAGAAGCAGAACTAATGAAGAGGGATTTCTAATGTATCTGTGTTCAACTTTCCTGAGTTACACAAAAGCAGATGAATGTGCTCATGAAGTGCAAGATCAGCTTTATGAGAGACAGTGCACTGGATGCTGTGTAACTCCCAGAAAGCTTTGGACATGCACTGCTGGGCAGGAGGTGGTTGTGCTGCAGGTGAAGCTGTTCTTGAAGAAGCAGCAACATGCCTAGTGTGAGTGTCCCTGTCTGTCTGCAGCTCAATCAGAGGCTGAGATTAACAGATGTGGGTCATGCTTCATACTGTTCTCCAATGACCTCATTGGCTCCCATTCAGTGACCTGCTTTTGTAAAATTTATTGGGGCACTTTATATCCAAGACTAGTCAGTTTTGGTTAAACAAAAAGTTGAGAATTTATTAAGGAGCACAGTTATAGACCGAAGTACACCCATGTCTCGTTTCCTTCTTTCAGGTTAATAAAACATAGAAACATTGCAGGTAGATGGTGGCTTTCATTTAATGAGGGAAATCAAATGTTTTGGATATAAGTTGCTTTCATGACATTTCTGTATCTCCAGACTCACTTTTTGAAGCACACCAGCTTTCTTCAAATTGACAGATAAAGTTCTTCACCTTTCTGCAGCCGCTCTGCAGTGCTTCCAAAGCCTCAGTTTTACTGTTGTTTAATGTGTCTGCTTTTTTCCCTCAAGTAAAGGATACGGGAGGATACAGGTCAGCCCTGGCCTGTGGCTCTCCAGATGGTGATGTTGAACACTGAAAAGTAAGGATTGGCTCTGGGAAACCTGGAGCTCAGCAGTCTCTGGTGTGCCATTGCTAGTAAGCTTTGGCACTGTATGGATATCAGATGCAGACTGATAATCCTGATCCTTCCCTGTGATCCTGATCCTTCCCTGTGATCCTGATCATTCCCTTCCACGTGCTGGAGCAGCAGTTGCAGGAAAATGCAGAGGCCCTGAGCTGAGGGTATTTCTTCAGAGCTGTGTCTGGGAAGCTCTCATGCAGATAACAGCAGCTTCCTTGAGAAAAATGAAGCAAGAGCAGTTCTCTGTCAAGGGATAAGAGCCAGGTGAGCAAGGAGCAGAGTATGACGGTCCATCAGCAGCTGCAAGGGACTCTCCTTTGGCCTGCTGAGCTCTGTCAGATCTTTGGAAGCTCCCAGGTGTGACACAAAAAGGTCTGGCCTCTTGCTTTGAGGGAAGAAGGGTGCTGTAAAGGATTCTGTTTCTCTTTTTTTTCCTCTTAGTTTTCTTACTAGATGCTATGTTTTATGGGCTCTAGGGCCTGTCATATGAATTGAAAATCTCTAGAAAATTACTTCTCTTTTTGTATTTTTTTTAGGACTTGCTTTTCTCCTTCCATTCTTTACTGCTTCTGAGAAACACTGGGAAATACAGGTAGAAATAAGAGTAACAGATGGCCGAGGAAAGGATCAAAACTCCATCAGGGAATGCAGAAAGACTGAGGGAAAGAGGATAGACGGTAGCTATATAATCCTCCTGTGTCTGTCTTTTGCCTCCTAACTTTATGGAAAGTGGAGGTACCATTTATAGAGTTTTGTTTTATGTGCTGGAGAGATGTTGAGACTGACTAACAAGAAATTTGTTTCTCTCATAGAGAAAATTCAGCAAAAACATGTGAAGGGGTGTTGCGATGCTGACAGTATGTGTGTGAGTCACTGCTGAACTCTGGGAGCCTGCAGGTGGGACAGGCATATCCATAAAGGGTGGAAGGAAGGATGGGCACTGAAGCAAATGTCCTTGGTTTCTATGAAAGTGAGCTTGAAGTTCTCTGAAGCATGAAATGTGGATAACTGTGATGTGATTAAGAGAATCAGCTTGGATTTCCAGGAGGCCTTCAGAGGAGTCCTCACTCTGCTGAGCGAGGAGAAGCTAGGGAGCAGCACTGCTCAGTCTCAAAATGGCAGGAGGAGGACCTTGCTGCTTCCTTCAATTATGGAGGGACTAGAAAGAATGGGAATGCAGACTCTTCATGCAGCTCTGTGGCAATTAACGGATACCAGCTGGAACGTTGGAAATTCGGGTTTGGCAGAATGGAAAGCATTTCTGCCGTGAGGTGGTCGGCCACTGGAGGCAGAAGGGTGTAGGTGATCCCAGTGTGGTTCACTGTCGTAGGACATACTCACCTGATCTAGCTTGGATCTCTGCTTTGGGAACGGTTTGGACTAGCTGACAGTCAGGAATTCTGCCAGGTGAAACTATTTTACAATTCTAGATCTCTAAGGAAAATAAGAAGCTGTGAATTTGTCCTTCTGTGGACAACATTTGGTAAAAATCATAGGAAACAGAACAGGGATAAATAATCTGTGTTAAAATAGTAATTATATACTTTCTGCTTTTAAAATTGGTGGATTAAATATTTTAGCTATCCAGAAGAATGCTTAATAAAGAATCTGTAGTATATGAAGCCCCTTCCAGAATGGTGGAACAGAAATCCATTCTTTTTCCTTCGAGAAGTACTCAGTGTTTTAAAAGTTTCTCTGGGGTTTGTTGTAGAAAGTACAGTTGTGGTGCAAAGCAATTGCTCTCAGTTGAAATGAGTTTATCAGACTGACTGCATGTTTCCAAGGCCTTTGTTATTATAGTACCCCACCCCTGAACTGCTGTTATAACAAGAGGCATGTGGTGCCAAGCCTCAGCTCACACAGAGGTAGTTGTGGCTGTGGGGAACTCCCCAGGAGCCCAGGACTGTGCCCCAGGAGCAGGGCACAGGCAGCACTGTGCCTCTTGTTAGCAATGGCAGGACTGGTCTCTCTCCGTCGGAGGCGGCAGGAATGCTTACACAGCAGCAGTGGGCTCTCTTTGGGCTGTCAGGTTGGGTCCTGTCACTTGACCCCGCTGAGGAGTGTCTGGCACTTTGCCCCCTCAGGTCAGCAGTTTCTGCACACAGACAGGTTCCCCCAGGAGGAGGGAAGAGCTTGTGCCCGCACTGGCCCCTCATTTCAGAGGGAAGGTTTGGTGGGGGCTGTTCCCAGGGCAGGTGAGGGGGGAGAGCAAATGTGGAAACAGCCTGTGGTAAAGGCGCTCAGAAAGAGGAGGTAGACTTAGATGGATTTAGTCCAAATATTTACATTGTTGTATCTTACACTTAACTTGGAGCTCAACCTCCACACTACCTATGTTTATATTGCTGGGTTTGAGTCACTTCTGACAGCAGGCAGCCAAAGGCTGCTTCCACATATGCGCTGATAAGCTGGAGTTGCTTGCATTCTGCTCTTGGAGCCTGCTGTCATTGTGAATAATTGGAAAATACAACCTCTGTGCTTGGCAGTGCTTTGAGAGGCAAAATTAAGAACTAGAAATAAAGGGCAAATTTATATGTACATATATTAGACACAAAAAATCTCTCTCAAACTCACATTGCACCTGCACCTCGAGCATTGACTGTAGTTTTGATGCTCCCACTTCCTAATGGATACACAAGTTTAGAGAGAAAAACGCAAGCAATGGGTAAAAGAATGGCACATAGAGGAATAGTTTTTCATGCATTGCAAAAAAGTCCTGGTTTATCAAAATGGTCAGGCAGGAAGTTTAGAAATAGAATGAGGTACCTTCTGAAGGAGTGTGGGGCTAAACACTGGTGGCATTGATGCAGAGTTCTGTGGAGATGGAAAATACAAATGAGTTAAGAGATGATGGAGCCACTGTCTTCTGTTAAATCCAATAGTCACAGTGCACCTTAACACCCTGCAGCTCAGGTAAGCCCTCAGCTACTGCCAGAGGTGAGATTTGTGTGATGCTGATTTGTGCTTGCACACTGCCTAACACCAGTGCTGATTGCTGAGTACAGAAATCCTAATTTGTTTCATCACATCCACCAGGAATGTTCTTAGCCAACGTCCCCTTACAGCACATGTGCGGGAAGCACAGCGTAAGCTTGGAAGCAGCCCTGGAGGAACAGGTGGGAAGTTTCAGAGGAGCATATCTTATCTGGATAATGTGCTTTTGCCTCTCTCCTCAAGTGTCGGTGTCCTCCGTGGTCACAGACTCCTCATTCAGCCACGGTGACCTGAGCAGTGCAGGATGTGCCTGGGGGTGACTGTGGAGCTCAGGACTTCCAAGAGCAAAAGCTGTAAGACCTTGCCAGGAGCAAACTGCTGCCTTTAGGGCAGCAAAGGCTCCTCAGCTTTTCACTCTCCTTCATGTCATTTGTTGCTGTTCGAGTCTGAAGTTACCTGACAAAAAGGTAGGTGCCATGTGAGAATTGCTCTAGTTCAAGTCATCAAAGTATGAAAAGATCTATCTTATTAAATAATTTAGTAAAAATACTAGATTGCAGGTATAGTGTCTTTGGTTGTTAATTGTGTGGCTTCTAGTAAATCATCTCCATGAGGATGTAAAGCAGCTTACACTTGGCAAGTGCAAATGCTATAGAGCCATCTCAAACCAGCCTTATCTGCCTTAAACCCAGAGCAAGGGAGTTTCCTTTATCAAAATTTTAAGACTTGAGCACATGAAGTGTACTATTTCTGATGCACTAAATTATGTAGGCCTACTTCTTTTTCTGTAGCAGTTTGGGGACTGAGCATGCTTTCTTGCTGAAGAGCATTTTATAAATTTCCTGCCTATGACATCCTTTGGCAGTGTTGGCTGTCAGTTGTCATTCACCTGTTCTAAATAATTGTGTCACCAGCAAACTATCTGCTCCATTGTTGTCCTTTCTTTCAAAGCATTTATATCTGCTAGGGAACATATTTCATCAACACCTTTACATAGAAAGATCTATTGATAGGTTCATTCCGTTCTGAAAGCTGACCAGTTTTGCTATCTTTGTTTTCCTGGTTTTAATCTGAAAACTTTCTTGCATATGATTATTGCATATCAACTCCTTTAAGGAAATGAGGGAGATCATTGTAGGATTTTGAAAATGTCTCTGTGTTGCATAAATGTATGACTTTTAGCTGGTTATTGATGCCTCATGGAGCTCCAGGGGTTTGTGAAGCATTATGTGACAGAAATGGCATCAACCCTTGAACAGACACACCAGATCTGTAGTACAACACCTCCTAGTCTGACACAGCACTTATCCATACTTATCTATGCATCTATTGATTAGATACCTATTTATGTTATAAAGCTGCTTTACTACATAAGTTCTTTGCATAAATTCTTCGGGTCACTCCCGAATTCTTTATTTTTTCCTTTTTTTATTCTTCTGACACTCAACATAGTTTAAGCAATTAGCAAATTCTCACACATAACTGCAGTTTCAGAATTTCATAGGATCTGTTTTCTTTGAAGTAGACATGAAGTTTCTATCTCTTTATACTATAACAATATGTACTTTTTTCTTTTCAGCAAGGGGAAATAACTGGATTGTCAGTGACATACATAATTCTCTTCTTTGTAAAAATCTCTGACTATCTTCAATGTATTTCTTCCCATACTTGTAGAGAGGGAATCAGTGCCATCACTGTTATTGTCTGGATCAAATAACATTTTGGATTTTAAAAGAGATTAGCAGCTCAAATCGTACAAAATGCTAGTTATATATAGAAAATTATTGACTCCTTAATCTCATTCAGAACTTTGAACTTCTAAGTGTAATACAGAACTGCTTTTAAAATGAAACAATTTTCATTGAATTTGAGTATAAGAAATAGCAAGGATTTGATATTAAATTCCACTGTTTTGTACACTGACACCTATGTTAGTAAAAAGAAATAAAAATTCCTCCCAGATTTACTGACAATCTTTAATGACGCTCCTTATAGATATTGGCAGTGTTAACATTACTGATTGTTTTAGTCACAAACTCATGGAATTGTTTAGATTGGAAAAGCCCTCTGACACTATTGAGTCCAACCCTTCCCCAGTACTGCCAAGGCCACCACCATCCCATGTCCCCAAGTGCCACATCCACGCGGCTTTTAAATCCCTCTAGGGATGGGGACTCCACCACTGTCCTCCTCAACCTGTACCAGGGCTGGACAACCCTTCTGGTGAAGAAATTATCCCTAATATCCAACCTAATCCTCCTCTGGCACAACTTGAGGCCATTTCCTCTTGTGCTGTCTCTTGTTGCTTGAGAGAAGAGACCAACTCTCAGCTGGCTGCCACGTCCCTTTAGCGGAGAGTGAGAAGGTGTCCCCCGCACCTTCCCCCTGAGGGTGCCTTCATCCCCTCATCCAGATCGTGGCTAAAGATGTGAAACAGGACTGGCTCCAGCCCTGGGCCCTGGGCCGCCACTTGTGACTGGCCACCAACAGCGTGTAGCTCCACTCTCCACCGCTCTCTGGGCCCACTGTCCAGCTGGGTTTTGCCCTGTGACAGCTGTGCCTATCCAAGCAATGAGCAGCCAGTTTCTTTAGGAAGAGGCTGTGGGAAATGGGCAAAGGCTTTACCAAAGTCCAGGCAGACACATCCACAGTCTTTCCCTCATCCACTAAGCAGGTCACAGAAGGAGATCAGGTTGGTAGAGCAGGACCTGCCTTTCATAAACCCACTCTGGCTAGGCCTGGTCCCTAAGACTAAAGGTTTTTGTAAACTATTAGAGATTATATTGAGTCATCCATACTGGGCAAGATGTTTTCCTTTAGGCTAAATTTGGTGTGAAAGGCCAGCAGAAATAGCTAAGGTAATTTCTGAATGACAGTAAGAACAAAGTGTTTCTTTCTTTATGAGTTACATAAACCAAACAGTAACAGATTTCTGGGCCTTGTATAATGAGAGAGGTAAAATTGAACATCTTTAGTAGTGGTCCCTTGGAATGTCCTGTTGTTTCTCAGTTAGCAGCAGTATGTGTTGGGTGTGTGTGCCATCGTGGGCATGGCAAGAGCACAGAGTGGGGTCTGTAGGTGGCAGTCAGGGACTGGGAGCAGAGAGCACTAAAGGGCCCTAAGGACACCGAAGGGACTCTAACAACCAAAGTTTTCCTCATTCCACAATCAAGACTTCCTTTCAGATTTTCTCAGCTTTAATTGCACCTTGCCATAAAGGTGGTGTTGCTAATGTAGTTCCCTGTAATGACCTTTCTGGTATTCATTTAATTCCAGAAAATTCCTTGGAAGGATTTTTAGCAAAATCAAGATCTGAAAATTCAGGAAAAAGATCTTGCCAGTAAATCCTTGTCCTGTGTAACATTTCCATTTGTTCTTAAATCCAGAATAGCTTTCTTGGAAATGTCTAGGTGACAGAAGGGGAGAGAAACCAAAAGTTTCTCATCTCTGACGAGCCATCAAAACAAGAAGGTGAGATACAAAAGCTTCACTGCTGTTTGTTACGTGGTGTAGAGTATATTGGTAAATATGGGAGAGGAAGGGACTCAAACTAGTGAGGTGCTATCAAGGAGTAAAATAGAACAAGTTAAAGATCGTCCTGTGAATTCTTACAGTGTGGTGCTGACAAGTTTTTGATAGAGAAAATGAAGAACACAAATGGAAAACAATCTCCTCTAATTCTCATCATTGGGAGGGCAATTTAATGAGCTGTATCATTATAATAAAAATATTCCTATTTCTGTGAGAGCAGAGTGAAGGGCAAAACAGCAATAATGGTCTTCAAAAGAGGAAGAGAAAAATAGCTATAAAAGTTATGTGTGGGAAACACAACCAAGGCAAAAAAAATAAGAGCCCTGCTCCAAAATTTCTATTCGAGACTCAGCTGTAACCTAAGCAAATGAGGAATAGGAATTAAAGCAAGAGAACTACTTGTTTTATTCATGTGCCGTGCAATGGTCTGAAAATCATCATGGAATGTGAAAAATCAAATGACTAGAGGTAAAGATACAAGAATTGCAGGAGCATGATGGTAAAAACCAGAGCAATTAATCAAATATGTAAAAAATGAAGGGTAACAAAATTCTGTTCTGGTATGTAGCACAATAGATAAGCAGAAGTTCAATCAAAGAATTGGACTGCAGCAAGAGCGCACTTTTCATGCGTGTACTGTGTATAAGGCCTTCACATGGCAAAGAGATTTCACAGAACACATTCAAACTTTTTTTTTGGTTTTGTTGTAGGAGGGGAGACTTAGAGGAACCATTGGGATTGTTTTTAACAGTTACCTGTAATTCTGTGTTTGATAAGGTTTTAATTGCACAAGGCTGTACTTATTTTTCCACTGGGATTCTTGCTGATTCATTCAGTAAGAGTTCACTGTCAAAAACTGCTCTAAGGATGAATTGTGTGTGTGCTTTACAGGAAGCCTTTGACTTTGGAGTATTGCTTCACTGGCAGCAGAAGCTGGGCAATGCAGAGTCCATGCAGCAGGAAGAATTGGGCAATAAATCAGTAAAAGGGTCTTCTGTTCCTACATGTGCTGAAATTCAACCAAGTATTTAGGCTGACTTCTTTCTTGAGTCCTGACCTCTGGTCTCAGTAAAGAGTTTCAGTTTTCAGGGACAGAAATCAATAGAAAGTCAGGAGCCCTGGTGGGATTTAGAAGTCTCACCATCCATTTGGATGTGCTTCAACTGTCCCAGTACTGCTTCCATTTAAATAAATGATTAACACCTATTGATTCCAATGAGGTGAGAGCTACTTCAGTGTTCTTATGTGATCATGGGCAAGCCACAGAAAATTAACTTTCCTACTGGCCTGAGTAATTTCTGGGTAGTTTCAGGCAGCTGTCTCCTGGAAATAGTCAGTGGAAGTGCTACAGCAGAGTACCCTGACCCAAACTGAGCACTGAAATCATGTGGTTTGACCTCGGTCTTTAGCATCTGTCACATGGAATTTGTCACTACCATTTCTCAGACGATTGAAAACCACACTTAAGGACACTATAGAAGTGGATTATTTCTTATGATCTAAATTGTAAGTAGGGAGAAAGGTATAGGAGGTGTTTATTAAATGATATCAAGGGAGATAAATACTGCCTATCCAGCAGCTCTGTAATTGCCATCCATCCTCACCAATGTTTAATTAAACTTGCCCTCTCGTGGCAATTTCAATTAGTTCTTGGTGCTCTGGTCCCTACTGCTGATTTTGAGCTGATGCAAAAGAACACATTGTGTTTTCCATATACTTTCCTGGGCAAATCTCACATCTTCATCTCAATGCCTCTATAAATCTTTCTTCTGTTTTTCCAATTTGTGTGGTTGAGAGATCAGCCTAATCAGTTACCACAAATTTAAGATACCCCAATTAATCCTCCTTTGCGAGGACACTGTGGGCTTATTTTATACCCATTCACATTGAGCTGCAATTTTCCTACTGCTTTTCTTGCAGCTTACTCAGTGTGGGCAGGTGGTCCAAAAGAGAAGGGATAGAATTGTCCATGTGGCTTTGGTGAATAAAGGTCCCAGTGATGAAAACTGACCATAGGTAGTATCCTCTACAGTATATAATTTATTACCATCAGCAGTTTAGATTTCAGGAGTCCATTTACTAGTGAGTAGTTTGTTGTCATTACCAGTGTGTAAATTACTGAGGGCTGCTGCAGCTGGAGCACCACTTGTTTCACTCATCCAACTCCTCCATTCCTGTAGAAGTCCCATAGCTGCCGTGTGCAGGAGGCCATGGGAGTGTGGCATTGGTGTGATTGTGTTCCCTGACTGCCAGCAGTGGTTACCTGTTTGGAGCAGGAAATGCAATCGTGGGAGCACCCCCATCCCAAGGGTACCCTGTTTAACCCCTGGTGGTAAAGGCTGGTTGTTGCTCAGACTCAAAGGCTTACACATCCTGCAGAGCTCTTGGAGATCCTTATTGTGGCTTTGCTTTTGCAGGGCTTACTAATAAAACTGGTTATTCTTCTGATAAAACTGGTTATTCTTCTCAATCTGAATACATGTGTTCAAGCCACTGAGTCCATGGTGTGTTATATCTCCTGGAAATACTGTGTCTGGTTTTGGACACAGTTTAGGGGTTTTTAAGCTGTATTCATCCAGTGTTGTATAGGCCCATCTTTCTCTTCTCTCATTGAAATTAGGTTCAATGAGAGGGCTCTGCGTAGGTTTTTCTTTTCACTTAACAGCTGAGTTGGGTGCTGTGATTATTGACAAATTAAATTGATAGTTGTCTTAGCTGAAAGTTAAACTGGAATTTGGTCATTAAGGAAATATGCTTACATGTCAGTGAGAAGAGTTTTTAAAACACAATGTGTGTGAATAGGTTTTAACTGAGAACTTAGACCCGAAGTAAAAGAGGCTTCTCAATTTTTAATTGACTAAGACAATTTAAATTCTCTTCACTGAATACAGAGAGAGAGCTTCATGGCAGAAGTAAAACTCAGCTTAGAAAAGGATAGAAGACATGAAGCAACTTGAGTAAGGTAAAGACTTCAGGAATGCATTCCTGTCCTTCAGTTGTGCTTTATAGAAAATCTGTTATTCACCTGAGGATTCACCTGAAAATGGGAAAGGTTTGCTTTTCACTAATCATAAAAACAATGAGATTAAATAATGCTGACCATTGCAGTGCTGAAATGTTGTGGTGACACCATGCAAAGTGAGCAGAGCCTTCATAGCATGCTTACAGTGTTAAATCAGTTTGCCAGAAAAACAAATGGGACTGGGCGGAGGAGAGGTGGTGGTAGGAAAAGCAGCCAGGCCAGAGCCATTGCCTACAGATGAGCAGAAAAACTCCTTGTGCTTTTCCATGGCTTCTGCAAACTGAGTCCTGAAAAGTGGGGAAAGAATGGGCCAGGACAGCAGGTTGGTAAGTGGTGCTCTCCGCTCCTCTGAGTGCAGGTGGACCCTCCCTGGGCTGTGCGCAGCTCTCGCCCGCCCTGGCGGCCCTGGGGATGTCAGGAGTGTCCCATGGTGTGCATGTTCTGCCCCCTGGGCCCGAAGAACTGCCCCATGGGTTGTTGGAAGGTGTTGGAGGATCTCCCCAGCCACACCTGCGATACCTCTGCTTGGTGGTACCCTTGAGTGCCCAGGGAGAGCTGGTGCTCTGTCAGTTCTGCTTGTGCAAGGGAAACAGCCTGGCCATGATTCCACAGAAACTGAGGCTGTTTAAGGCTATTAGAGGCAGCCATAAGTAGATAAGAATAAAATCAGAATCAGGGCTATAAACCTGTAAATAACAAAGGTCAGTAGGTTATTTATTGACTGAGGGATATGCTGCCAGTGAGAAGAGCAGCAGATGCCAGCATGCCGTGAGAAAAATGGGCATTCCTGCAGCAGAGGAGGGTTTGGAATAGTACCTGTCCACTGTTCTGAGACATACTGGGAAACTGCTTCATTTAGCCAAAACGAAACTTTCAGGATTGGGGGAAATATGAAAATATATCTTCATGTACAGGTGATTTCCAAGCTGAGAAAATACATTTTCAACTGTCACATGGTGGATTCCTGGTTTTATATTGATATATTGCATTAGCAATTGTTTATTAATGATCTGGAAATTACCACGCACAAATTTAAATTGCCATTGTCAGAGCTGAGGTTGACAGTATTACCCCATATGAAATAGATAACAAAAATTATTTCATTAAGAAACAAAGCCAATTAGAAAAATCAATATTTAATTTGCATTGTAAAATTGTACTCCTACTAACACATAAAGGCTTGGTGTGTTGTAACTGTGCTTGCATGTTTTGAAATGCATATATTTCTAATGCTCCTTTCTCAAGGAATAAAATATCAGAATCAAAACATTTGAATAATATTTAGTATATTTAAATTATCTTTATTTATTCTTTGTAGAGGGACTAATACTGCTAGTTGTTAAGGGGCTTTTAATATGGTCTGAATTTTTGAAGCCATGCAGTGGATCATTAATCCAGTTGAACTTTTTTGCAAAGCTGAGAGACTTACTCTTTGTAATGTTAATGATGTTGGGATGGATTTTGTAGTTCTGCAGTTTGCTTAATTTTTCTGAATTTCTTCCACTAACAAAAGAAGATTGTGAAGCGATGAAGAGAATATCATGCAGCAGTAAAAAAAAGACTTTATGTTGCCGTGGGTTATATGGTTAGATATTTAGATAGTGTGTAGTTGCAGAGGCAATAATAAAGGATACTTTATTTGTACTGATTGAATTTTGATGAAGTCACAAGAATTTTCATTTATAGCTATTGTGTTGTTCTATTTTCAATTTTGCTAGCTTTGTTTGATTTACAATGAAAAGTTAATCCCGTCAACTCCACCATTCAGATAACGTGGAGGAATGGAAAATCCACATAAAGGAAAAACAGAGATGGGGTTGCTGCTTCTGGTGCTGAACTGGCTCACATCTTGGCGGAGCCCTTTGGAGCATTTGCGTTTGCAGCGCTTGCCTCAGCCAGTGAGCCGTGCTGGTGCTGAGTTGAGCAGTGACAGCTCCTGGGCTGTGCCCAGAGAACGGGGATATCTCATCCCGAGCACACAGAGTGCCACCAGGAGTGCCCTGCAACTGAAAGATGGTGCTCGTTGCTTTTGCACACAGAATTAAAAGCACTGGGCATCTGCAGACAGGACACGAGTCCTCCCCAGTTATCACTGCTGTATCACACGTGCTTGGCTGCAAAGAGTGAAAGGACAGAATGCGGTACTAACTCCTCATTGGAAAGCACATTGCAGGACAGATGATTTCGATTTCCCTACTTCTTCAAGAGACAGCCTTGTTCAAAGCATTCCTCTCATTGTTGCACTCTACATATTCTTATATGCATTATTGTGCTGTTTGTTTAGCAGCAGGAAAACACTGATATTTTGACGTAACAGAAACGTGTTGTGGTAATTTCTCTTGTTCTTTCATTACATTACAGGTACGGTAAGAATTGAAATGTTCAGGAACATGCAAAATGCAGAAATCATAAGGAAAATGACAGAAGAATTTGATGAGGTAGAGTATACAAATAGTTGTTTTAAGTATTATGGAGTATGTTACCATACACTCCTGGTTGAAATTAAAAATGCAATGGGCCAGTGGATAAGCAATGTCTCAGTATGGGAAACTGCAGTGACATGAAAGCAGCACCTTCAGCTGTTGGATAAGGAATAACAAGGCAACAGGGACGAGAGAGGTTCATCAGAGCAGCAGGAGGAGGAACTGGAGAACTCCCATCCCACTGAGAGTGGTGGGGACATTCTGAGCTGAACTTCAGCTCTTGGGAGTGCCATCAAACAACAAAGAGCTCCAGATTCCTGACACATCACATTCACGAGACAGGATTGCAGGCTTTTGCAGCATTCTGCTCTGTTTTCTCTGTGCAAATTAATGTTTTGTTCATTTTAAATGGCAATTTAAACCAAGTAGGAACTTGACATGAAAATTAGCATTTTGGAACAGTGATACAGAAAGAAATACTCTTTCAAAAGATCTGAGCATTTGTTTGAAACAAGTAAATTACAATTCAGACTGGGTATCTTCTGTCAAAATAAACATGTTCCCAATGGTGAATGCTTTTTAGCTTTGAGATTTTTGAACTATGTTTTCTTTGATTTTTCATGTATGAAAAGCTGAATATTCTGAGTGTTCATTTTGTTTAGTGAGGGAAACTAAAGCTGGAGCAGGAGTTCTCTGTAGGACAGGAGTATCTCTGACCAATTCTAAATTGAGTGCCAAGGCTGTGATTCAGAAAGTTAAGCAAGAAAGCTATGAGAATTGCACTTTCTCAGGATGTACTTCTGCATGATTTCTATCTTGTTCATGGCCTTAAACAACAAAACGTTTCACTAAATGCCTGACTACAGCCATATGCTCCTTTTGCTGGATGATTATCTTGCAGTTGATGCAAGAAAGTATTTTAAAGTTTTTTCTCACAGGAGAACAAAACTCTTCCTTACGAATATATTTTAAAGCAACAACTCTTAAAGAGTTGCAGTTAATGGTACCTTACCTTGCTTTCTCCATTACCTAAAACTTTTCAGAACTTCTACAGTTCTAAAAAAAGTTTCAGTTCTAGCTTCTGCCTTAACACTTGAATGGATTTGTGAGAGAATTTGTGGGGTTTAGTACAAAAGCAAAAAATTCCTAGTCCTAGGCTGCAATCCAGTGAATGTTTTGAAATCTGGAATAAACTGCTGGCATTTCACCTGTGATAGCTCCCCCAGTACCCCAGAAATCCCGAATTATCTCATTGTTCCATGGGTGCTGCAGGAATCAGCGGCTGCTGGCCTGAAGTTTGCATTTATGGCAGGTATTGAAGTATTGATTTTCCTCATTGTGAGTGGAGGAATGCTTGTGCAGGATTTAAACGATAGAAATAACTTTGTTCACTGCTGCAAGTTCACTTTGGGACAGGGAATTCCATGGGCATCCATTGGCTGCACTATTTAGCTTCGTGGCTTAGGAGTACAGGTGTTTTATAGGTGAACTCCTTCGTAATTCTTGTCCTAGAGTTGGCAGGTGAACAAAAACTTGGTTGAGTTTTCTAAGCACTGTGTCATCAAGTATCATGTCAGGGTTGCTAATATATCATATTTTTACTGGTATTCAGGAATAAAAGAACCATGAAGTGACTTTATTGTAAGTTTATTCTTCCCAATTCAGCCAGATGAGTTGTTCACGGTGCAATCTTCACAGGCTTCTCAAAAGAGTTGTCTGATATGTAATTGTAGGTTAAAAATGCATCATCCAGGTGTGAGCAGTTATACACAGAACTAGAGATTCTGAGCATCTGTTCCAAAAGCCTGCATGTGCACACACCTCTTGAAAGCATACATTATGTACCAAAATTCACATGCAGAGACCCATCAGGTGGTTTTGGTGTGGTTGAAATGGGTGTGATTTGGTTAAATTTAATGGCTAGGGAGTTTTCTGCGGGGCAGTGTTGTTTATTAAGTTTAGATTCGAGGTTGTTTGATTGCATCTCCTCTGTGCTTACGTTGGGGTCTTTGCGTGGTTCAGTCTGAGTGATAAGAGAAGTCCTGAGGGGGAAAGTGTTTGTTCCTCACAAAAGCACATAATAAATGTGTACAAATGGATGTAACTTTGGAATACTGACCTCTTATCCTGGCTGAGAGATTCAGAATGGAGCATTAGTGCCTCGATGTTTTGGATACTCTGTAATGGGCTTACAAATCAAGTGGTCAGGGAGATTTGTGCTCAGGCTTTTTCACTGAGGGGAAAAAACATTTTCTGTTGGTGGGAGGATGGTCTCCCTGAAATGCAGTAAGTATATAGCGTGAAGCGAATATAGTGAGAGCAGACCTGGAGAGGAGTTAAATGAACATGCCTAATCCAATCTTGTAATCATTCTTTGAAGATAAAGTGTATGAATCTGTAGTAAAGTTTCCATTACTGCTATCAGAGGGCAAGTGCTACCACTAGAAAAAGGCTGCATTTACAGGATAAAACAGGGCAGTGTTTGCTTTCTGGTAAGAAAACTGTTAATTTGAGTATACTGCACTCAGCTGTAAGTTTGAGCAAAGCAAAGTTTGTGGGGAGGGGAGCCAGCTGATAGAATATTAACCTGGACTTGAAGTGACAGTAGGGAATGACACAAGCTTTCAACCACACAAGCCTTTTTAAGTTTTGACCTTAAATACTTTGAAATATTCTCATCCTCCCCTCCCACTTTGTAACCCAGGACACAAGGGAAAGAATGGAGTCTTGGTACTTATTTTGGACTATATGGAGCCAATACTGCAAGCGTAAGACAGTCACAGTGATGTCTTTGCAGCAGTGGTTTCATGCCAATGAGGTTCCCTGAGTATTGAAGAACCATGTGTTGGTTTCATGTGGATGCACTGTTCTAAGATCTCTCTCTCCTTTCTCATGAATCGTATGGGAAACAAAGATAAGCTGAATTCTTCTTGCTCTTTCTAATCTATGTTTTGGAACTGAGTGCTGTAAGGGCTTCAGCCAATCGCCCTGGGGGGTGGATGGCTAGGGACCAATCACCGTTAGACTCTTATGAGGTATATAAGTAGAAAATTATTAATAAACTTCCTCTTGCCACTTCTGTCGTCTCTCTACCTGTTTCGATATATGCGCGAGCTCTCAGCAACAGTTTCATTTGTTATTCTCCCTTGGCTTGAAGGAACAAGATGATGTTTAGCTTAGAACCTTAGACCACCATTAAAATAAATCAAATGGGGAGACCTTTGACCCTTGATCTTTTCCTCTGTTGTTGTGCAGGACAGTGGCGATTATCCCCTGACCATGCCTGGGCCTCAGTGGAAGAAATTCCGCTCCAACTTCTGCGAGTTCATCGGGGTGCTGATCCGGCAGTGCCAGTACAGCATCATCTACGACGAGTACATGATGGACACGGTGATCTCGCTGCTCACCGGCCTGTCCGACTCGCAGGTCCGCGCCTTCCGCCACACCAGCACGCTGGCTGGTGAGTCTGCTGCCCCAGGGCTTCCTCCCAGGAGCTGCTGCTGCTTATCCACTGCCAGAATTCCTTGGCATTTGCATGGAGGGGAGCTTGGCCAGCATTCAAACTAGGGAAAGCTTCGTCAAATCTAAGTACCACCTATGGTACCACTATACTTGAAATACTATACCACTATACTTGAAATACTCCTTTTTTGTTTGGAAATGAGTGTGCTGAGACACTTAGGGGTTCCTGTCATATCCAGGGCTTCCAGTGAATCCTGAGAATCAAAAGTGCCGTGCTTATGTCTTGTAGTTTGTTGTTAGCTGTTCACTTGTTGTATAGAATGTTGGAATCATTTTATGTTTTAGAGTATAAATTTATTCTAAAGCAGTATCAGGACAATTGTATTATCAAAGAATTTCTGTCCACCAGAAAAAATAATCTGTACCTTAACTCTGGAGAAGCATAAGGTTTGGGGTCACTGGGCCATGGTTGTAGGGCTCCCTGTCTTCTGCCTCCAGCCACACGGCCTTTCAGTGCAGCTGCTGACACCCAAGGAAAGCCCTGAGTGTGTTATTGGATAGAAATGGGCTTTCCTCATGTATTTCATCATACCTATATGAGATGTCTCCTGTAAGAGGGATGGATTGCTCCCCACAAGGAACTATTTTTCTCAATTACAAAGCACTGCCAGGGTGGATGGCTTGGTTGTAGTGTCTACAGCTGGTCATGTCAGGTGTTAAGAAATCCATCTTATTGCAGAGTTCATAGACCATGCCAGGTATTCAAAACTTTTACAGGAGACATTTGTCATAATCTGAATATTTCTACAGTCAATATTTGTTAATATTTAGTCTTTCCACAATCAGCCTCATACAGACTTTTTTCAGTTTCAAGTGTAGTGATACCCAGTGTCCAACAAATGCAATCAGAATTTATTTACAATTTTATCTCTTGTTATGAATCAAAATAAGAAGCAGATTTCCAATGATATAGAAAAAACAGCTCCAGATTTGAGTAGATTTTGATTTTAAAACTGAAACCCAAACCCTTCAACTCACAGTGACTGAACTCCTTTGGAAACACATTCCCTTGTGTTCTTCACCACACTCAGCAATGGGATGATAAAACCTTGAATTATGCAGGCTTAAGCTTCCAGGTTTGAAGTTTCTTCTACAAATTCAGTGTTCCAAGGTGAGCACTGTTTGAGCCTAGATAACCTGCTGGAAATCCATGAGTATTACTTAATCTATATTCCCTTCCATCTGTTGCTGTCTGCAATTCTGGGTAGTTTTGATTTGCTGTTTGCTCAGACTGTGGTTGATTGGTTCCTAGGGAAGAGTTTATGCAGGGAGGTCTGCACTCTGGTCCCTGGGATGGATTGGTCCATCCCTGCATGGGCACATGTTTGGAAAGTATGAGGGGCTTGATAAAAAGACAGGAAACAGAAGCACATATTGGAGTAATTTCCCAAGACCTGTGCTCTGTGGAAGAAAGAGTTTCCACTGTTTGAAATGGATTCTGTAGCTAGAAACTTCCAGCAAGAATAAACTGATGCTAAAGGTGAGGTTCATCACAGCTGACTGCGGTTATTTCAGCCACTGCTGACTTCTTGAGTTAGTGACACATTTATCTAACATTGCAGTACGGATAGGAGCTGCCAAAGATCTCAGCATTTACCAGTGATGATACATACCATTTATTTATTTGTTTGCTTGTTTTAACAAGC
The DNA here is from genome assembly GCA_036785705.1 of Acanthornis magna. NCBI lineage: Eukaryota > Metazoa > Chordata > Aves > Passeriformes > Acanthizidae > Acanthornis > Acanthornis magna. Next base: position 755,738 of record JAWUZG010000467.1, on the reverse strand, counting down.
TTGAGGCTTTGCTTTGATTCTACAAATTTCTTTCAAGCTGTTTTTAGCACATTTTATTGTGTTGCAGTCCCAAAGAGCAGAGATCAACATGATGCCACGAAGCTCACTCTTGATAAAGTTTATTAAAATCTACTTGTAGACTTGCATTTCTTCTTGAAGGAGTGTTTTTAGGTCCGTGTTTTCAGTTTTCCTCTATGCTAGTCAATTGGAATGAGGGATGATTCACTGTAGGAAGAAGTACCTGTAGGTTACCAGCTTTGAGATATAACAGTGTAAATCAGAGTAGCCACACTTCTCCATTTGTGTGGTTGCTTTTCTACTTTGAAGCAATGCTCCATATTTAACCAGAGAGGATGTGATAGTTTGTTGCATTATTTTGCTGTTTTTTCAATATTGTAAAATGCGCTGTGCCATGTAACAACACAGAACTTGGAAAGACCCTTATTAATGTTTTTGTAAAAGTAAATTTCAGTACCAAAACCCAGACATAAACAATATTACATCCAACACGTGTGAAAACAAAAATTGCATTTTAAACAGCTGTACAGGTGACTTTAGAGCAGTGTCAGACCTCCATTCAGAGGAGCTGTGCTGTGTCCTTTGTGAGCTGAGGCAGCCTCAGCAGCCATTGGTGAAGGTTACCCTTGGTATGGAGCTATCTCTGCTGGCACTCAGTGCAGAAATGGCTGTAGTGGCCCAGCAAGTGCCCTCATGGTGCCCCGAGGCTGCAGGCTCACAGACTGCTCCCTGCTGCACTCAGAACTCCTCTGGAAAAGGCAGCAAGGAGCACTGCCTGCAGCTCAGTGTGGGGACCACAGGCTATTTCTGGCTATGGCCCAATGACCTGGGCATTGCCTGGTGGGAAGTGCCTGTCCAGGTGGCTGGGCCAGGGTCGAGGGGCTTTTTTCTGTGAGTATGGATCTGCTTCGGAAATATTTTTCTTAGCTCTGACTGCAGGTAAAGAGTCATATTCTGTCTTGTGCCTTTGCAGCTATGAAGCTTATGACTGCTCTTGTGAATGTTGCCTTAAACCTGAGCATTCATCAGGACAATACACAGAGGCAGTATGAAGCTGAGAGAAACAAAATGATTGGCAAAAGAGCTAATGAGAGATTGGAGCTGCTGCTTCAGAAAAGAAAAGAGGCAAGTGATAAGACTTTTTTTTTCCTGGTTCATGTGCATTTCCTCCAACAGAAAGCCCAGGGTGGTTTGTGACTTGAGTACCACAGTGAGAGCTTAGTTCTGCAGTGGTGTTTTTGTGATCTCAAGCACACTCCATGGGCTTAAATCTTGTATTGCCACATTCCGTTGAGTTTGTGGTGCTGTTCTGCACACACAGGAGAATTCCTGTTCTCAGGCTTCTATGTATGACCAGGCAGGAGGAGTCCCAAACTGTAAGTAGTCACTGCTCTGATTATACAAAGGATTCTGACTAGAGGATCACACATTCCCTCCCTGTACTGTCCATTTCCCCCCTTGATCACTGCAGTTATTCCACAGTGTCTCATTAGTACTTCTTTTTTAGCTGCTTTCAGGAAACACTGGAGTTGGGGCTATAGCACCTGCTCTCAGGGAGAAGGAGCTAGGGAGACATTAAAATCGCCTTTAGTAAGTACCAGTCTGGCATTAGGTGAGAAAAACCTAGGTTTCTCAATTCGAAGGTTGCTGTAATCATCCCTAAATAAAATATTTTATCACAGAAATCTGAGTTTTAGAGTTAAATTCAAAGATGATGAGTAGAAAATTAACACACATACACCCAAACAACCCTAATGTGTAAAGAAGCCAAGTAAAACTCATAAGAGTGATTGAAAAATTCAAGTTTATATGGCTTGGATTTAAATCTATGATTTTGAATATATTCGTTTTGAATTTCCTCCACCACTGTTTTACTCTGTGGCAATTTGAGGATATTTGGATGCTTTACCTGTGTGCACCTTGGATTCTTTTAGGTGTAACTTTGACTCAGAATTGCTTGACTTTGTAGTCTTTGTCTGGGGATAATTACAATTATGTATATTTATTTTACCTCCATGATCTGTAGCACGACTTTAATCGGTTTTCATAATTCCTAAAAATCATGCATTAATGTACAAAGCAAGAACAATTTCTTCTGCCCACACTGCAAGAGAAACATTTAAAATTAAATATTAAATTAAATGCGAGTCTTGAAGCACTTTGGAAAGCAAAATAGCTGGAACAGAGTTTGTATTCCACATTCATTGATTGTTGCTTTGAATTTGCAGAGGACAAAGGCACTGATTCCACCGATCACCTTGAGCTGGTGGCTCTGTGGCTGTGGCCTCCTCTGTGCCTGTTGCCCTTAGCTGTTCTCTGAGCTGCAGGGCATCCTGGCTCTGGGGAGCTGTGGAGGGATGCCCAGGGCTGGGGAGCCTTGGCAGGGCAAGGAGCATTTGACAGTCCTTCCCTCTGGCTTTGTGAGTTCAGGGGCTCTCGTCTCAGTGCTCATGGCAGCCCAGTAGAGCATGGTCTGGGCACAGCCAGGGAGGAGTACTCGTGGTCTGTCCGTGGGGTTCAGCACACCGGGGGCACCTGGGCAGGGAGATCTGTTAGGATTAGAGGGCTTCATGGCTCTGTGTAAGAATTCCTGACATAATACTGTCTATTCCCAGTGCTTAAATACACTGAATTGGCAGTGGCAGTCTGTGCTGGCACTTCCTCAGTTGATTCTTTGATGGAGTGCCATCCTAACAACCCCTCCTGAGCAATCCATGTGCATGTGTTGATCTTCATGAGGTGACAGAGGGACAGTACACCAATGGAGTGTGGCAAATTAGGCTGATGTAGAGGAGATGGAGCACTTCCTGAAGTGTTTCATTCTCGTGGCATCATCTGCAGGCCTGGTGTGAGAGCCGTGCATGGAGCTGTGTGTTGTCAATGAGAGTTTCAGCTCGGGATGATTTATGTAGCAGTGTACCGCAAATCAGAGAAACTTGTCTTTTAGTGTCTGCCAGTAGTAATTCAAATTTTGTGCTTGTCATACATGGCTTTTTGAGCTTCTGAACCTCCTTGCAGAGTCAACAAGAGAATGTTTCCCTCATTTTTTACTTGCGTTTAAGAGGGGAAGCGTTAAATCATTTTTGCATCGGTAAGAGCAGGCGTCCCAAGACACAGATGCTCTCTCAAGGTACTTGAAGTTAAGCACTCAGATTCAAGTTAGAAAAACTTGAAAGTTAGAAAACTTGAAAGTGTAGAAAGCAATTAAGAGTTTCAGAGAAAATTCATTACTGAATCTAAAATACATTTGAGAATTGTATCCTTTAAATGTTAGTACACAGATGTAAAAGGGATCTCACATGGACCTGCTGAACCTCTGATTCTGCTTCTACACCAGCTGTGCCCCAGCACCTGGATACCTGTACCAGATGATAATTTACCAAGTTTATATTGAGCAGTATATTCTGTGCAGAAGAGGGAGGAAGCCATCCATGCTTGCCCTTCATCTGTGCTGCTTCATTTTGCACTCAGAGAGATGTCAAAGTCCACTTTTTTCAGTATCTCAACTTCTTCATGGCTCAGAAAGTCCATTCTCTCCTACCTCTCCTCTGTGGTGTCTTTTTACACCAACAATTCCTCCCCTGAATGCTCTGGGAGCTTCCCCTTCCAGGGCCCTGGTCGTTTTTCAGAACGGGTCCTGAGGCTTCCTTGTTCGTTCTCGTCCTCATTTTCTTGCACAGTCTGGGCTGGGCTGTCTCTTCCCCCATATGTCTGTGGATGTTTCCCTGCCTGTGGAGTGATTAGGAGCTCACAGTCCCCTTTGGGTTATGAATTCTCAAACAAGCATTTAGTCTGTGCATATTTGGGTTGAGCTGATGCTGCAAATAGTGCTTTTCCCAGAAGTCATGTCTAAATATGCTTGGTTTGTGTATGCAGTGTGCACCTAGCTCTTCCCTTTGTACATAATCCCTTTTACTGTGAAATTAATTTCTTTGGCAGGCTTTTGACAATTTAGTCAGGAGCCCTCTATGCCTTGGTTTCTCCATATGCAAAATGGAGGCAGCACCTCCTTACACTTGCTGTGCTTCACTCCCTGAGTTCTGAAGCTACATCAGCTCGTACCTGGAAGATCCTGCAGAAATATTTGGCTGAAAAACAGAAGCCCTTAGGTGAAAGTGTTTCAGAGCTCGTGCCATGCAAGAGGTCAAACCAGCTGATCACAATTTTGCTACTGGCTTTAAAACCTTTTATCTCTTAAATATATACATTCATAATTATACAGGTTTAATTATTTTATGCATATGTGCACTGTACTAGCAAGGCTCTGTTGTGGTTTTCTGCCCACTGAGAATGTGGGCAAATTTACATTCTCACATTGTGGTGCTGTGCTTGGACTGTAATGAACACCTTGATGCAAGAACGATGGCAGCTTCAAAAGCTGATTGAATAAAACTGGTGTCATCTTATTAACAAAGCTGCATTTAGGTGTAATTAATTTATACTTACTTAGTTTAGTACAAGATCTGACAGTATGAGAATACTGTCATTAATTCCAAGTTATGTTAACATATTTATTGACATGAGGTAAGCTTCCCATAGTACTTGCAAAACGTGCTCATATTGCCCAGGAAGTGAAAAGATTTTTAAGAAAATGTTCTTATTTGTAAAAGCATGCTCATAACACCTTTTTTATTTGGGATTGGGTTTGGTTTTTTGCAGTCCAAGGCCTGGATATCAAGTGTGCTCTAGTTCTAGAAATCTTCCTGGTTCTGAAACCCAGTTATTGTGGGTGCTGAAGTTCAAGCAACTGACAGTCTTATACTTAAGATTGAGAACATCTTTAACTCCTTTCCTTAAATAGAATATTATTTTTTTCCAAATGAATCTGTAACAAGCTTTGTTTCTGCAGCTGTCATTCACTCAGCTCTGTTTCCCTGTGAACACAGCACTGCTGACATTACTGCACACATTGTCTCTCCTTGTCTCGTTTTCGGTACCAAAAGTTGGTGATCACTTCAAAGAACTAACTTGAGACAAAATTGATGTTTGCAGTGAATGTTAATTTTCTTCCATTAAGACATTTCATCTATAAATGTAAATTTGTGTGTATATGCACACAATATAGGCATGTGCTGGAAAAGCAGAAACGCTGAATTTACTTAAGTGCTCTTCCAAGGTCTCCCAATGTTTCCCAATAAGGAATTGTAGAATACCAAATTATAATGAGCAATGATCTTTTATTTATTTTGTGTTTTGTTTTTCACAGCTGCAAGAAAACCAAGATGAAATCGAAAATATGATGAACTCTATTTTTAAGGGTATATTTGTTCATAGATACCGGTAAGCAAATGCATGTTCCAGTAGGCTCTGCTAACAAAGTGTGATCATAAAGAAAGTCAAGGGCAATTTCTGGGCTGATTTTTCTTCTGATGTAATATTCTAGTTGCTGCAAAAGCACTGTCAAAAGCACTTGAAGTTATGGAAGAACATATTAATTACACAATAGAGCCATCCACACAACTTTATTTCAGTTCAGTAAACAGCTTTAAAGGGTTGTGGGAGACATGGCATTTTGAAAAGTTGTCCATTTTGGGAGCACAAAAATGACCTATCTTAAGAATAATCAAATAGTCACTGCATGTCATAGCACAGCAGTTGCCCTCCAGCCTGGATTTATTTCTGTATGTCTTAGGTGTAAACAGCAAATTTGGAATATGGTTTACCAGAGAGCAGTAGTCTTTTAAAATAGATTTAGGCTTGTTGTGCATCACAAGATGCCTCAGAGCATCCGCAGCACCTTGGTGCAACCAGCTCTTTAAATCTTAATTGACATGCTGAAATCAAAAGATAAAATTCAAGGGTACTAAACTATGCAATTAACCTTTCAGATTTCAGTTCTGGTTTAAAGGCTTATAATTTATGGAATCCTTTAGGAAAATGGCAGGAAAAGAGGGTGTGTAAGAATAGGGTTAGAAGGTAAAAAGGAACCCACAGTTCAGTTGGATAGAGGGATGATGGTAAATGTGGAGAAAAGCATGCAGGAAACCCAGAAGGGGCTCATGCTGGGAAACGTGTGAGTGTGAGCAGCACAGTGGGGTGGCAGGGTGTCTCCTTAGTGCCAAGCACAGAAAGTTAGCTCATGGTTTATGGCCAGGAAGCCTTGAGCTGCTTGGCAGCAGCAGGATGGGTATGTAGAGCCAGCAGGTAAATGACTATGTTAGATCAGTGTAGTGCTCACATTGTTTTGTTAGGAGAGCAGCTTTCATGGTGTAGGTTAAAAAGCTGAAGAAACCAAATTCTAAGAGTGTTTCTATTTTTATCCCTTCAGAATTTAGTGTATTATATCAAACAAAAAGTTGCTTTAAAATATCCTCCTAGTAGTTCATGCTCCTGTGTGGGGTTGGAAAAAGACTCGGTCTGCATTCTTTTTTTCCTTTTCTTTCTTTTGAAAGCCTCCTTTTATAAAAACGTTTGTTTTGTGCCTCCTGCCACCACTAGTAAAGGTCTGATTTTGCTCGTGTTGCTGTAACAAAGGAGAGGCCAAATAAATAAACTCCATCCGTGCCCTGGGAAGAGCTGCCCGTGGTGGCCCTGGTTAGAGCAGTGGGGAATTGGCTGAAGTCAGCCAGGGGTGGCATGCCCTGAGCAGGGGTGGCACCACTTGTGCCACTGTTCAGAGAGGGCAGGAGGAGCTGTTCCCAGCCTGCCCCAGAGCCCCCAGCACTCGCCATCCCAGACCTTCCAGGAGCCCCAAAGAGTCTCTTACAACACCCACCAACCTGTGAGTAATTGTACTCTGCAGAGAGCACAAACTCCTGCACTCACTCCTGGGCAAGAGCACAGAGGGGGAAAATACCTTTCTGAAACACAGCTAATTGAAGACAAAGCCCAGGGGGGATGAAATGTAAAGGACTTCAAACTATTATATGCTTTCATAATTTCTTAAGTTCTTGAATATCCCTTCTCTCAAACAGTTCAAATCTTTTATAAACTTCACATGATTTTACAGTCCTTAAACCATGTACAAGTGGTGATGATTTGTAAAGAATGTTATTTTAATTATTCCTGGAGAAGAAATCCCATCCCTCAGTATGATTCAGACTCAGCCACAGTGATTCATTATTAGTGACCTTTGCAGCTTAAATGACAAGTCCTTGACCTAAAAAAAACTCCCAAAACTGTTCCATTCAGAATGTGTCTTCCTATGAGTGTTGCAGTGAGATTACATCTTCTCTCTGTAGATTGGCTTCCAATATACTGGAAGATTTCAGTGCTCACTTCTCTCGTCAAGAAGAAAAAAAGGTTTGCAGAAATAGCTAAACAGTTTTTGGGTATAATGCTGGTCTAGTGCTAACAGTAGATTGGTCAAAAACTGAGATATTCTTAAAAAGCACACAGGAAATGCACCACCTCACCGCATATTGCCTTTTCTCCTTCCTCAACCACTTGGTCTCACTATTTTTCTGTGACTTTAAGATATTTGGTCATCCAATGATTTTTTTATCCTTTTTTTTAAAACCGGAAAAAGGGGTTAAAAGGCGTTTTAAACTTTTTTTTTTTTATTTTTAACTGAAGTCAAAAGCTGAAAATTGCTTACAAGGTACATGTATATTTTTAAAAAAAGGAGGGGTGGTGTATTTCTTCATTTTTATCTGCATATCAGAGATAACTGAATCTGAGATTATTGCCACATAGCTGCTCAGATGTAATGAGTATTTATGAAATGCTCATCCCTCTCCACTGTTATCTGAGGTGTCAGAGTTTTGGTTTGTCTCTTTCCCTGCTCAGGACTTAACACTGTGTATCCAGACACATTTCCCTTTCAGAGGGTAAGACTCCGAGATCTGGGATTTCAGTCCTACTTCAGAGTATCTTTTTATTTTGACTGCTCAGTGGGCTTTTCTTCCAAGTGTGACTGTCCAGAAAAACAGAACTGTTACAGTTTTAGCTTCTGGCAGAGCAGAATGAGGATCCTCACACTGATGGACTTGGTGGGTTTGGGAATTGCTGCAAGGCATGAACCTGTCCTGAGGTAATGTTTTTTCAGTACTGGTAAATAAGGTAAACCTTGCCCAACCAAATAGCATTGCCATTTTTATAGAGAAGATGCTTCTGTCTCTTTCTAAGGTGTTCCTTTGCCTGCTACACGGTAAATAGGATGATGGTGACAAGTTACATGGGAATTCCATATGGGAAACAAGACAGGGCAAAAAGGAAGAAGGGAGAGGGGTGATTGGATGGTAGTCTGGGGAGGATGCACAAAGCAGTCAGTCCAGAGAAATGAAAACCCAACCCAAACCAGAGAAAAACCCTTCTCCCTGCACCCTAAATGTGTTATCCTAGGGAGGTGAAATGGAAATGCATTATGTTTTTAGGTATGTTTTAAAAAAACAGATAAATTGCTGACATCACTTACAGGCATAGAAAAAGAGAAGGGCAAAAAGTTACCTCATTTTATTTCAGTGAGTTTGACCTTTCTATGGAGTTTAGAAGCACACACTGCTCCCTTCCCTACAGAGCTGTCTCATAGTTCACACAAGCAAAGGTGTTGGGACAGGAACTCTTTGGGAAGCAGTGGGGTCAGAGTTACGTAAGCTACATCTCAAAATCCAAGTCATGCCTTCAAACAAAAAATTCCTTGGTGTGGCAGGAGCATTGGATGATCAGCCTGGTAACAGATTATTGGAACAGAGACTGAAATAGTGCTCTGGGCAAAAGTCCTCAGGACTGAGAGTGCTGCATGCCAGCCCCTCCCACGAGTGGGATATGCGGGGAGCATTCACCAGAACTTTTGGAAGTGGGCTCTGAACTCTTGTTTCTGTAACAGTATCCTGATTAGTTGTGGCCTTAATTACAGTTCTTGAGTGTAGTTTGGCTTGAAAGGTATGCTGAAGTGGCACTATGAGTGGCACTGGTAAAATCTGTTGCCTGACACTGCTGTGGTTTGTCCTAAGGTTTATGGGTCTGCCATGTCAACCCGAAATTTCAAAAGGACACAGAGAATTTCTTTCTGAACCCCTTTTGTCAAATCTTTTAGGAAGTTGCTTGATGGAGGATCTCTTTACCCAGAGTAGGAACAGAGGCTGTGAATTCTGCTGCAGATACTTTCCCTATGTAGACCTTGCTTTGCAATTTGTGCTGAAAGAGGGTTAAATATATTCATGTTTAAGATCTGTAAATCCCATGTTAATTTTAATTTCTGTGCTGGACTAGGTTCCGTTTCCTTCTAGAGGCATTTGGCAAGTACTACAAGCTTACATCACTAAATTATAATTATGATAATTAATAATGCATTCAGTATTCCAAAAGTACTCCCACTGTAGGTATAATTAGTATTTATATGTTCTTATGTCATCAAGAAATAGTGTGTATATTCAAAAAACTAAATAATTCATAGTGACTCTGACCAGAAACTAAAACGTATTTAACTGTATGAAAATGAGAAGAAAAGAATTACATTTTAATGACAAGCAATTAGCACATCCATAGCAGAGGTTCAGAGATATTTTTGTCTGTATTGTGTTTGATTCAGCATTGTATGGGCATGGAGTCCATGTCAGTGATTCCTGCAGAAGCACAAGTGATTCTGATTGGTGATGGTCACCTAGGAGGGGATGTGGAGAGGGAAGTGGTGTCTCACAAGTTCCTCTGTTTCACCAGCAGCTTGAGTCTGTTTGCTGGGCTCACATGCCTTAACCGTGATTCTTTCCCATTTTCAATTATACTGGAGATGTTAAATTCTTATTATACTAAATCTTTTGATTTAATTATTAAGTTGAATAGCATTCTTCTTTCTTTTTTTTTTCTTTTTTTTTTTTTTTTAAATTAGCAGCTTGGAGTGAGTATCCACAGTGCCGAGGGATTTGAATCAGTTTTGAAGCAGTTTTTCAGTGTCTGCCCAGGGAGGTTTGAATGCACTCTTACAGAAGACATGATTCTTCCTGCTTTTTGGCTGGTTGTGCAGAATGATTAAATAATTGTTAACATTTAGGTTCTTTATGGGATTGCCATTAAATCCTTCCAAAATCCTTTACAGTTAGTAAATTTTTAAGGTGGTGAAATAACCTACTTGGATGTGAGGAGTCAGGCTGTCATCCCCTAGTAAAAATGTCTTTCTGGCTACATTGTGTTGCTGCAGATGTGGCTCCCCTTTCTTCTTGATTTATACTTACTAGTTTTTTAGGTATTTCCAAAACTCTTGCATTCTTCAACCTATACTGTGCTTTTAAAATAGTTTTAAGGTAACTCCATATAAGAGAATTGCTAAACTAGTTCAGTATGAAGCAGTATACAGTTAAACACACACTCATATATATATGAATATGAATATATTCATAGTTTTAACTAAAAGTTTTCTTTGTTATGGCTGCATTCCCCATAAGGAATGTGTTTATTAGCCCTCGAGTGTGATATTTTGCACATTGGTCCTTACACTCCTTAAACCCTTTGGAGAAATCCCTGGTGGGAGCAGCATTTTGCTGCCCTGCCCTGCTCCTGATGCAGCTTGTGGCCATCGTGCACTGCCCCTTCCCTTGTTCTGGCGGTGCAGAGGTCTCAGGAGGTTGGCCAGACCAGCTGTACTGATGCTGTTGGGAAGTTGCTAAAATGAATGTATTTCTCATAGGCAAAGAGAGACTTTGGTGGCCTATGGTGGTTTGGTGACATTCACACATTTCCCCTCATGTTCATGCATGAAATGTGTTCCATGCTGTTGCTGTTTTCCTGCTGTTTGAGAGTACAGTTTCCTCCCTCTAAGTTGAATTCAAGTCCTGAGATGTGC